>JBBIGC010039667.1:0-11837 GCA_037576955.1 Lepidarchus adonis
CTGTGGGGGCAGTAGTGAGTCAGTCCAGACTGTAATGTTGTGATTTGACCTGTGGGGGCAGTAGTGAGTCAGTCCAGGTTACTTCTTGTTGTTTTATTACAATGCCACTTGTCAGGGTGTGGGATATACAGTATTAGGGAGCTAGTGAACAGTTAGTTCTTGAAGTTGGTGTGCTGGAAGCAGGGACGTGAGGCCTTGTGCATTTTCAGAACAGCAGATCTTGTGCAGTGTTCCAGGTGTGCGGTATTCAGTAGCTACCAAAAGTGATCCAAGGAAGAACAACAGAAAAATCAGTGACAAGAACATGGGCATCCAATCAATCAATCAGACACAGTACACCGCAGTCAGAGCAGAGCCTGGTACTCAGTTACTGTGCATTGCAGCCAAGTATTGAGAAGTAGTGCAGCTGGTAGCTGTTACGGTCTGGAATAAGGAAACGTATGTCGGGGGTGACTGTTGACACATGCTTCATTGGTGGGTAGATGATAGAAAGGAAGAGGAGGCAGAAAGAGGGAATGCCTTGCAGGTGAAGGACAAAGCCTGACCACGCAGTCCTTGTGACGTGCCATTTCCAACCTGCCAAGAAGTGAAATCACTGTGACAGCTATTGGCGCAGAGCTGCGAGGAGCGACGGACCTGTGATCTATAGCCTTGGATCTGTCTGTAAATAACCTCTGCTGATCACCAGTGCAGACGGACAGGGGAATTCATCTAAAACTGAGTCAGAATGCAGTCGACTGACTAGAGGTCAGTACAATCATAATCACTCAACCATACCCAGGGCTTTGAGACCCGACTGGACCCACCCCAACTGGTAATAATAATTTTGATTTTAGAGCTAATTTTCCTAAATCTTTTACATTGTTCATTTTCTTTGCTAATTATAATGATTTCTGTTTTTTCTTCATTTAATTGTAGAAAATTGCTATTCATCCAATTAAAGACACTTGATTTACAGTTTGTGAGGTTTTAAGATTCATTTTGCTCCATAGATATGTATATTTGTCATATATCAGCATAGATGATAATCATTATGATCATTTATTCCGTGTTTCCTAATTATTTAACCTAATCGCAGCATGTATAAGGAAAACAGTAATGGGCCTAATACTGATCCCTGTGGAACACCATATAATATATTATGTTCACTAGAACAGTGCTCAGCCAGATTAACAAAATACTTCCTCCCTTTCAAGTATGTATCAAACCATTTCAGAACCATCCCTGATAGGTTCAGGAGAACCTTATGATCCAGTGTGTCAAACGCTAGTTGTAGGATACATGTTGACAAATTTATTTGACACAGTTCATCAATGAGCCTTGGGTGTCCATGGCCCCATTGCCCATTCAGACCTGCCATTTTGACAATGCTTTGACTGTCTAAACATCCCAATAGTGCGCTCGTCAAAGTGGCTCATGTACTTACACTAGCTCTTTATTGCTGCTTCCAGGACATCGACTTTAAGAACTGACTGTTCACTACGCACCAAAATATGCACACACAAACTTTGTTAACCATTCTGGACACAACATTTATTTATTTGTTTGTAACTTCTTACAAAATATTCAAAATTATGCTATTTTTTTAAAAATTAAATGGCAGAACAGGATGAACTGCCAAACGAGCGGCGCTCACTCTGAATCCGATTCCAGTCAGAAGGGTTTGTTCTGTGCGAACGTCTGAAATCAGGTCAATTCGGCGCGCGCATCAGTGAGGATCTGTTTTATTACTGACGCTTCATTCCAGCAGTATTGATCCCTGCATGCAGCCACAGAGACGGTGCCAAATAGGTCAGCACATCTCCACCCACATCTCCACCCACATCTCCAATACGAACCACCACCGGCGCTAATATCTGCTGACAGTTATTTTTCCCTTCATTATTCTCTCATTTTTAATGCAGGCAGCTGGTGGATTTGTGTAAAACAGGTTTTTTTTCTGTGTTTGATGTACTACATGAGCACTGTTAAAGTTTAAAAACACCCGTATAAAATACACCTGTTCTACTCAAGTATAGAAAACATTTTTATGTCACAAAAGCAGCCCCATAGCATGTTTGTGAACATACTACTGACATATTTAATAGATATGGATTTTAGAGCCACATATGCTCAGTGGTGCTTTCCTAATGTATACTTTACTACACACTACTGTTCTATATTCTGTATGCTATATTTTTGTATACTGTACTACACACTACTGTTCCATATCATTATTAGTGTGTATTGTGCAGAAGGTCTGATATAAAAGTAGCTGTAATGAGGAAGTCCACTACATTCCTGTAACCTGTGGGCTTTGAGATTTATTCTTAGTGGATTCACGATATATATAAAGTTGGGCAAAAAAGTATTAGTCAGCGACCAATTGTGCAAGTTCTCATACCTAAAAAGATGAGAGAGGCCTGTAATTTTCATCATAGCTTTACCTCAACTATGAGACACAAAATGAGAAAAAAAATCCAGAAAATCAAATTGTCTGATTTTTAAAGAATTTATTTGCAAATTATGGTAGAAAATAAGTATTTGGTCAATAACCAAAGGTCATCTCAATACTTTGTTATATGCCCTTTGTTTCTGTAAGTCTTCACAAGGTTTTCACACACTGTTGCTGGTATTTTGGCCCATTCCTCCATGCAGATCTCCTCTAGAGCAGTGATGTTTTGGGGCTGTCGCTTTCAACTCCCTCCAAATATTTTCTGTGGGGTTGAGATCTGGAGACTGGCTAGGCCACTCCAGGACCTTGAAAAGCCACTTCTTCGTTACCATGCTTTGGGCTGTTTTTCTGCAAAGGGACCAGGACGACTGATCCATGTAAATGACAGAATGAATGAAACTATGTAGCGTGAGATTTTGAGTGAAAACCTCCTTCCATCAGAAAGGGCATTGCAGATGAAACGTGGCTGGGTCTTTCACCATGACAATGATCCCAAACACACCGGCCGGGATCAATTAAAACTAGAGTGGAAGCAACGCCAGCATTCAAAAGTGACCAGAACATCAGCCAGAAAACAGAGGAACTGAGAAGTCACCACCTGCAGAACCTCCTTTATTGGGGATGTGCCTATAATTATGATTTCCACCTGTTGTCTATTCCATTTGCACAACAGCATGTGAAACTGATTGAGAATCAGTGTTACTTCCTAAGTGGACGGTTTGATTTGATTAATCATAGAACAGAATGATTCTAACTTGAACCCTGACGTCCTTATGTTAAAAATCTTCCTGATGCAGCGTCGTAGGCAGAGGAACCTCACCACCGCTACTGGGTTCCCCCTCTGACTGCACAGTGTGTGAAGAATAATGGGATATATTCGTTTCTCCAGATTGGTAGACATGTAAACGTGATGTAGGCCGGAAAAACGTGTGAAGCCTGTGTGAAGCGTCAGAGTCATCAAATTATCAAAAACTTCACACAATTAAGTCCTTCCTGTCACTCATATGAACAACCTGAGGGGGCACCCTCCTGCAATCTGAGGGGGGTCAGAGAATAAACTACAATTATATAAACAATATTTATATATATATATATATAATATATAATATATATATAATATATAAATATAATATATAAATCCTATAACTTCCTACCATTTTTTTTTACTAATTTTACAAAAAAATTGGTAAGTAAAATAATTGTGATTATACCTTTTGCCATAATCAAGCAGTAATCGTGTGGATACTCTGTTATATGTTGAACATGGCTGCTTGAGAAACAGAAAGAAGCTAGAGGGCGCCACTAAGGGGCTACTGGATACTTTAGGATGTTCAGAACATTACAGACCAAATGTATTGTGTGGGGAAATGGTGAGGTCAGTTCAGGGCTTGTGAAGTGTGTCCAGCAGTGTGGGTGTAATTATAGTGGACGTGGTGAGAAGCAGAGTGGGTTTGTTGTTTAATTGTCTGAGCTTGCAGCATTTATTTTAGTTCTGCTGAACGTTGGCTTTTCCATAATGTTGGTGATGAGTAAGAAAGGTCTCAGGCTCAGTGCCAGCTGATCGGGTGTTTGCGTGAAGGAGAGGGGAAATGAGAGTGTTATGGAACAACACCTGCTCCTAGACTCCCATTATATTAGTTAAGACCAAAAGATTCAGAGTAAAACTACATACAATGGCATGGATGAAATAAGTGATGGTGAGGAAGAAATACTTTAAAAATGAGTGGAAATGAAATGGATCACTACAAAAAAGTTGACAAAATTGTGGTGGGGACTAGTGATGGGAATTCTGGCTCTTTTAACAGAGTGGGCTCTTATGGCTCAGCTCACTAAAAAAGATCGGCTCCTAAATGGTTTCTCAGATTTTTTGTTGCTTAAACTAATTTATTACCAAAAATAATGTCAAATTAAGTGTAAAATAAATTACTAATGTACAAACATACGTTATGTCAAATGTTTATTATTTGCATGGCTCTTGGATTTTTAATTCATCTGTTTGCTGCTCTTTCTGCCATAACATTGCAAATTTCCCATTTGTGAGTAAGAATTATATTATCTTATCTCTTATTTCTTATTATACTGGTGTATGGAGGCATTGATATTAGATAGGAATGTTGTAATCTGTGCTTTCAATGCTGAGGCTCTGAGCTTCTGGTTTAGTAGCTCCGCCTATTATCTGGGTGTCATATTAGACATTGATTTATAACTCAAATCACATGTTGCCACTGTATCAAAGTTATGTTTTTGTAAGTTAGGCGAATCCTCACTACACAAGATGCCAAAAAATCTGATCTAATTAAAAATTATATTTCAAATAATAAATACATAAATAAATAATTTATATACTGACTTAAATGTATTTTTTTATTTTATTTGTTTACTTTTTTAATTATAAAATTTAGTTTCTGTGTTTGTGCCTCAAATTGCCCCTTGGGGACAAATAAAGTTTTATTGAATTGCAACAGGTTTTGCTCTGGACAGTATTAAAATCCATCACAGGACAACAGAGTGTCAGTCACACTCACAGGTCAACCTAAACCACCTTTAGAGAGTTGAAGGAACCCGGAGAACCTGGAGGAAACCCACAAAGACACAGGAAGTGCTTGTACACTTCACATGGAAAGGCACCAGGGCTCGAACCCAGGACCTTCTTACTAAGGAGACAGTGCTACAGTACCTGCTGCACCTCCATGTTGTCTACGTTGAATGACACCATGTCAATTAGCCGTCAGTAGATGGGCTAACCCCATGCATCAGGCAGCCTTGGGTGCCCATGACCCTGCTGTTGGTTCATCAGCTGTCTTCCTTACAAACTAAATACTGCAAAGCTAGAAAACTCCAGAAGACCTGGAGATGCTCTAGCCATCACAGTCAGGCTCTCAGATCCATACCCTCCTGCTTCCAGCACATCCGGCCATTGTATTTGTCTCATATACTGTGACATTATAACATAGTTGAGTGAAGAATTAAATTGAAAACATTTGGAATTTACCAATATCATGCCGCAGTGCAAGAACTATGCTGCAGAACTGAAGCTCCAGCTCTGCAATATCTGAGCAATACTGCTGACAGCAAAGCAGCAAAAAACAAATTTTCGCTGCTACCACCGCCATTTACAAATCAAATTTTGAAGGATATGTAGAAAGGTGTTTTTGCTTTGTGTTGCTTTTTAAACTGTTCGTTTCTGCAGTAAAGTACATTTCTATTCAACTAATCATTTAGGGATGTTGTCTTTTGTACTGAATTATACATTTAGCGAATGTGTTTTCATGTTTTTAGATAGGACGCCCCATTTCAGCACAGCACCCAACACCAGGTTTGCAAAATGTATCTATAAGCCACAGCCTATTGTTGGGGAAATACAGTTATGTTCCTCAATGTAGAATTGTTAAGACTTTGAATATCTCATCTTCTACAGTACAGAACATCATCAAAAGAGTCAGGAAATCTGCACAATGGCTAAGACTGGGATCTAGGATCACAAAACTGGTAAATCTGGTGTAGCTGTTGCAGTAAAATGTGTTTATTTGTTTGTAATTTATGTTATTATCTATAAAGTTGGGAATTTAATTTAATTTTCATGTTGTATTGCTCTCACCTACTGGTGGACATAAGTATTGCACTGTATTAAAGCACGTTCTGGTAAAGACTGCAGACACAAGCTGAGTTTTTTAATATTAAAATACTAGTGAAACATTGGTTGGAGCATCGCATCTCATTCTACATCAAACATAAAACACAGCCGACAGAAGCAGCTAAATCTGGGGTCACAAAACATGTAACACCCTCTGACCTCTGACATTATAACACTGACTGTAATTTTCAATCTTCAAAAGCTTCGTTATCGTAACTGATCTCCTGCCATCAGGGGAACATGAATCATCTCACCTAGTTTGTGCTCCGAAATTGCTAAGTCATCCAGACTCTACACTAGTCGACATTAAATCTGGTTAAAACTGGTTTTGATCCATTGATCCCCATCAAACGGCCATCAAACGCCAATCAAATGCCCATCCTGTCCTGAATTCCATAAAGACTCCTGATAACCATCAGTGTGCTCAGACTTCAAAACCCATTGGAAGTTGAATCACACCTATTTTTTCTCACACTCACAAACATCAGAACATCAGAATACGAAGCCTGTGATTTTCATGCCTCCGGCAGCACTGCATTAAAAACAGGTCTGATTCTGTCATGGAGAAGCTGCATGGGCTCAGGAACACTTCCAGAAATCATTGTCTGTGAACACAGTTTGCTAATGCAGGTTAAAGCTCCATCATGCTGCTGTCTTCATTGCACCAAAGCTCATTTAAAATGGAGGCAAAGTGGAAAACTGTTCTGTGGTCAGATAAATCAAACTGTGAAACTCTTTTTGGAAAACATGGACGCCAAGTTTTCCAGACTAAAGACGTGAGAGAACATCTGGTTTGTTATCAACACAGTTTAAAACCCTGCATCTCTGATGGAGGAGCATTAGTGCCTATGGAACTGGCAGTGTGCACATCTGGAAAGGCTTCATCAGTGCTGAAAGGTAGATGCAGGTTTTAGAGCGACACATGCTCCAATCCAGACCTTGTCTTTTTCAGTGAAGGCCTTGCATATTTCAGCAGGACGATGCTAAATCACATACGGCATCTATTACAACAGCATGGCTTCCTAGTAGAAGAGTCCAGATGCTGAACTGGTCTGTCTGCAGTCCAGACGTTTCACCAAATGAAAACATCTGGAGCATCATGAAATAAAACATACAGCAAATACACTGGACTGCTTCCAGGCATTCAACTGGTCTCCTCAGTTTCCAGATGTTTGCAGACTGTTGTTTTTGAGACATTTTTCTATGTTTCATTGTCAAAGATTTTAAAAGGGGGACTTTTTAAAAGGGGGATTTTTGTTGGGGGACAACAAAAAGTGAATAAAAGCTTCTCAATTTGCAGGAAATATAAAAAAAAAACACTTTTATATTCATATATACATCATTTCCACATACTAGGTTAAGGGCCAGTTTCCCAGAACCATATTAAGTGTTAGTTTAGATTTTAGACTTTAGGCCCTCCTGTTCTCTTGCCTGTGTTTTTAGGCTACAATATGTCATATAGTGTCAGGTCAGTATCACATCATTTCACTCACCCATCAATTATCTTTCTGATTGTACTGCCTATCCCAGCATTCATAGGGTGAAAGGTGGACAAACTCCCTGGACAAGCGTCCAGTAGCTGAGCCACAAGGCTGATATTTGAATGATCACAGGTGTTTCTCTGCGATGTTCAGTGTGTGTGGGACTGTATCTACTCTTACATAATCAATCGTGATATGTTACAGACTCTCAGCGCTAACAGTGCATGAGAAAATATAATTACAGTGGACGGCTGAGCTTTAATTAAAAGCACCTCTGTACTCATCCCACTCTCTTGCGCTCTTTCTCCCTCTCTCTCTCTCTCTCTCTCTCTGTGAAGTTCATTTGTATGCAGTGAGGAACTAAAATCGAAACATTACACACATGTCAATCAGTGACCATGTGCTCATTATCATTTTAACAACAAAATCAACTCATATTACATATGTAAAGTGTTTCCACAAACATTTAAAATGCACATAGAGCTGTGAGAAAGTAAAAGCACATCCCCATGGAAATTGTTGATGTTTTTTTTGACATATTTGAACAAATGTCAGCCTCCAGTAAGAAGTACTCATGAGGCACTGAAGAAGGTTATGAATATACAAAATGTAAAAATATACAAAGCCTTGGCTAGTCTGTCGCCGTCTTCAAGCCAAGTTACAAATGGCAGAGAGAGAGGGTGGGAGATCATGGCATTATGATGTTAAACACACCATCACATTACATGTTGTACTTGTATAACTTCATGCGACAAATAAAAACTTAAACTCAAACTATTCTCTGCCAAGCGGTGTACAAAGCCGTTTTCCATAAAAGTTGGGATATTTCTCAAAATGCAAAAAAAAAATTGTTCACTTGAATGTTTATTTAACTGACAATAGTTCAATAGATTCAATAGTTTTGCTGACAGACTTAAATGCATTTTGTGAATATAAACATATTGGGACTGATTTGTGTTTACCATTATGTTACATATTTCCTGTTTTCATTGATACTTTTGATCTGTTTTGGAACCGAAGATACTAATTGCAGTAGCTTTTTCCATAGTTTTTTCCATTCTTGTTTGAAATTGGAATTCTGCTTCTCGATACTCTGTGGTTGCCATTGTCTGATTCTTCACTTCATGATGCACAGACAGAGCTGATCTGTCAGCAGACCAGTCAAGTGCACAGGCTTTGTGTCTCTGAAACTAAACCATGAAGAAAGATCTGGTGAAAAAAGCATTGTCCTGAAACCTCATCTGTTACTATTTTACATGCTTAATTTTACATCTACTGTTCTTTTCAACACACTTTTCTTCTTGTTCTTCTTCTTCTTGTTGTAGGTGAGCTGAGGAACCACCTATAGGTAGCGGCCGGTCTGCATCTGCTGTTCTAACTCAGATTCTCGAACACTCACAGGTGACACTGATCAGGGGACTGAAGCCTGATGATTTCAGTGTCTCGTGAGCAGGATTTTGGGTGGTTAACAGCATTTCTTGTGTTTTGAACCTTAATTGTGTTTTTTGACCTTGAACTGGGATATTGTGACTGCCTGTGTTTCAGATCTGGACTGTGTCCCATTCCCAAACACAGTAAAGCAACCTCAAGTGCTTCGCGTTTAATACAGCGGGTCCTCGACTTACAACAGGGTTCATTTCCTCAGCGTGCATCATAAGCTAAAACCCCATTACATGAGCTTCTATATGTGTCAGTCCACCAGAGGGAGACATTCACTCACCCGAGGCTCTGTTTCACCACTTTCCTGAGCGTTTTCTTATATGTACTTTCACTTTCACACCATTAAAATGGTGTGAATGAGGTTTGGGACTGTGTCGTAACCACACGTTGTCGTAAGTTGGGGACCCCCTGTAATTGGGTTCCTCTCTTTGTACTGTTACTCTGGCCAAACAACTCTATCCACAGTATTTTCAAAGGCATTTGTCTGTATATAATTTAGCAAAATGTAGTCTTGCTTTAATGATCTTTTTGAAGATCAATAATTTTTCCTGACACACCTCCCGTGCAGGTCTAATTTGTATCATATTTTTCTGATTGTAGATGTCAACTTTCTGTGTTATATGTTGGAGTATAATTGGCTGCATTTTGATAAAAAGTGGGTTTTTAAAAATTTGTTGGCAAAACGAACTATGTTTCTATGGGTACGTAATCAACAGGTTAGTTTGTGCTGCTGACATCACTGTTTAATGAAAAACCACTGTCTTCTTTTAAACAATGTAAGTAAGAAAATGAATAAACAGAAAATGTACAGAATATTAAAGCTTAAAGTGTGTCAAAGGTGTTTTTTATATGTTGCTGAGTGAAACAATTGTCTGTTGTCTGCCGTTTCTGTTGTGCATAAAAAGTTCTCACTTTCATTTTTCAATGAAAATATATGAAAATCAGCATCATAAAGAAACATAGATATAACCCAGATAAAGGTATTTGTATTAAGTTTCATTGATGCTAATTTTCATAAAATTCCAGTGAACAAATGCAAATGAAACATCCATACACACACACACAGCAGAAGTCAGTTTACAAAGATTATCATCAAGCACCAAAGGTGCATTCATTCCATTAAAATACATATGTTTAAATGGTACAGTTTTTCCTATATCTCTGCATAAATATGACACAAAACATCAAACGAGTAGATAAAGAACCCAATTAAACAAAAGAGAAAATATATCAAACATGGCCATTTATTTCGTGAGGAAAATGATCCAGGATTACATATCGTAAGTAGTAGTAAAAGTACTTCTGGGATTAACAGTTAATCTAAAGGTGAAAGTAGAGTAAGTGCTTCAACCAATGAAATTACAAGCAGATGAGAACGGAAACCTTGTTTCATTTAAAGACCATCAAAGTCAGAACTTTACAATAAATATAGATGGAAGTGTATCACGCTGGAACAAAAACACAAACACAAAAGAGGTTTTCTGAGCTGAAAAAAAGATGTTCCTCAAGCCAGGCTTCTAAAAAACAATTACCGTAGTTTGTGCAAATCTTCACAAAGAAATGTTAATTTTCCAGATGAAACTTACTCATTCATTGACTTTTGCTCATAACATTTGAAAGATTATAAGTTAGAAACTAACAGGAGTGATTTTAACTCTTACGTAAAAAACTGAAGGAAAACCATTATGAAAACATAAACATTATTTATCTTCACATATCATAACACATTCTAAAAACTTTTGCTAATAACTAGGAAGAGTAGCAGTAATAGGTGAATATTTGTATTAAGCAGGATTATCGTATTTGCAGAGTAAAGAACATACTGAAGAAGTGATGGTCAAACATCCGTCCAGCAGAAAAACCTTCATCCTCTTCTACTTTTCTGTCAAAAAGCAAATATCATAAATCAGTAAATCATCTGTGTTTAGCTGGAAGATTAGCAGTTTAGGATTAGAAGTTTTTTTCTGAGATATTAATGTGCAAACATTTCAAAACTGCAAAATGCCAAAGTACTGATACAACAGAATGTCAATCTTACGACTGTTGGAAATATGACTATTCAGTGATTTATCAAAGACTCTGATCTGCAAACTGAATATCCATCTTTAATGCAAACGTGTTTGTGTTAAAAGTGTTAAAAACGTAAGAAGTAATTATTTTATTTCCTTTAAATTCAAACACAATAGCTGGTTTTTACCATAGAAATAACAAAGAATTTTCTCTTCCTGAACATAATACAACATTAAAACCATCAACATTAGCAAAGCATTGACACTAGCGTTGGTATTACTTCACTATGGATTGAAAATCTGATCTCTTTCCTGCTGTGGCTTTTTCTTTCTGATGGACAGAGCGTGTGCAAATGAGCTGATCCTGTTAATGAGGTTGTGAAAACATGATGAACTAATCCACAGTTCCTGTTAATGTTTTAGCGACATAATCTTAAAATGAAGCTTCACACCCAAAGTGATGAACAGTTTCCTGATTTACTTCACTCTGAGCTGTAACCCGGCATAGCTGCTGCAGATCTCCACCCATGTACAAGGGATAATCAACTTAGAACAAGTTCCGTTTCTCCACGTGTGTTGTAAGACGCCCCTTACATAAGCGTCTACTGTGTTTTACACTGGAGCTGTTCCTCTGTCAGTCCAGCAGAGGGAGACATTCACCAACCTGAGGCTCTGTGTTAAATTTTATTCAGCGTTTTATTAAAGTTTCAATTTCATTAAATAACAATCAGCAGAAATATTAATGAATAATTTATTTAAATGACCCTCAGACCTACCAGAGGTGGAGCAGATGAAGTTGAGTTTCTGAGTCTCTGGCAGACTGACCCACTGCTTACTCC
>JBBIGC010039677.1:12757-26685 GCA_037576955.1 Lepidarchus adonis
AGGCTCAGCTTTTATCTTCTCTTTTGGTACAGGCTCAGCTTTTATCTTCTCTTTTGGAACAGGCTCAGCTTTTATCTCCTCTTTTGGTACAGGCTCAGCTTTTATCTTCGCTTTTGGTACAGGCTCAGCTTTTATCTTCTCTTTTGGTACAGGCTCAGCTTTTGTCTTCTCTTTTGGAACAGGCTCAGCTTTTATCTTCTCTTTTGGTACAGGCTCAGCTTTTATTTTCTCTTTTGGAACAGGCTCAGCTTTTATCTCCTCTTTTGGTACAGGCTCAGGTTTTATCTTCTCTTTTGGAACAGGCTCAGCTTTTATCTTCTCTTTTGGAGTAGGTTCAACTTTCAGTTTTTCTTTGGGAACATGTTCAGCCTTTACTTTCTCTTTTGGAGCAGGTTTAGGTTTGACCTTTTCCTTAGCAGCAGGTTCCGGTTTTACTTTTTCTTTGGGAGCAGGTTCAGCTTTTACCTTTTCTTTAGGAGCAGGTTCAGCTTTGACTTTTTCCTTAGGCGCAGGTTCAGGTTTGACCTTTTCCTTAGCAGCAGGTTCCGGTTTTACTTTTACTTTGGGAGCAGGTTCAGCTTTTACCTTTTCTTTAGGAGCAGGTTCAGCTTTTACCTTTTCTTTAGGAGCAGGTTCAGCTTTTACTTTTTTCTTAGGAACAGGTTCAGCTTTTACCTTTTCTTTATGAGCAGGTTCAGCTTTTACCTTTTCTTTAGGAGCAGGTTCAGGTTTTACCTTTTCTTTAGGAGCAGGTTCAGGTATTACTTTTTCCTTGGTAGCAGGTTCATGTTTTATTTTTTCTTCTGGAGCAGGTTTAGCTTTTTCCTTTTCTTTAGGAATAGGTTTAGGTCTTACTTTTTCTTTGGAAGCAGGTTCAGATTTTACTTTTTCTTTAGGAGCAGGTTCAGCTTTTACCTTTTCTTTTGGAGCAGGTTCAAGTTTGACTTTTTCTTTGGGAGCAGGTTCAGCTTTTACCTTTTCTTTAGGAGCAGGTTCAGCTTTTACTTTTTTCTTAGGAACAGGTTCAGCTTTTACCTTTTCTTTATGAGCAGGTTCAGCTTTTACCTTTTCTTTAGGAGCAGGTTCAGGTTTTACCTTTTCTTTAGGAGCAGGTTCAGGTATTACTTTTTCCTTGGTAGCAGGTTCATGTTTTATTTTTTCTTCTGGAGCAGGTTTAGCTTTTTCCTTTTCTTTAGGAATAGGTTTAGGTCTTACTTTTTCTTTGGAAGCAGGTTCAGATTTTACTTTTTCTTTAGGAGCAGGTTCAGCTTTTACCTTTTCTTTTGGAGCAGGTTCAAGTTTGACTTTTTCTTTGGGAGCAGGTTCAGCTTTTACCTTTTCTTTTAAAGCAGGTTCAAGTATGACCTTTTCTTTAGGAGCAGGTTCAGCTTTTACCTTTTCCTTAGAAACAGATTCAGGTTTTACTTTTACCTTAGGAACAGGTTCAACTTTAACCTTTTCTTTTGGAGCAGGTTCAGCTTTTACCTTTTCTTTAGGGGCAGGTTCAGGTTTTACTTTTTCCTTGGAAGTAGGTTCAGGTTTAATTTTTTCTTCTGGAGCAGGTTCAGCTTTTTTCTTTTCTTTAAGAATAGGTTCAGCTTTTACTTTTTCCTTAGGAGTAGGTTCAGCTTTTACTTTTTCCTTAGGAGTAGGTTCAGCTTTTACTTTTTCCTTAGGAGTAGGTTCAGGTTTTGCTTTTTCTTCAGGAGCATGTTCAACTTTTATTTTTTCCTTAGGAGCAGGTTCAGGTTTTACCTTTTCTTTTGGAGCAGGTTCAGCTTTTACTTTTTCCTTAGGAACAGGTTCAGCTTTTACCTTTTCTTTTGGAGCAGGTTCAGCTTTTACCTTTTCTTTTGGAGCAGGTTCAGCTTTTACCTTTTCTTTTGGAGCAGGTTCAGGTTTTGCTTTTTCTTCAGGAGCAGGTTCAAGTTTAACTTTTTCCTTAGGAGCAGGTTCATCTTTTACTTTTTCCTTAGGAGTAGGTTGAGGTTTAACTTTTTCCTTAGGAGCAGGTTCAGGTTTTACTTTTTCCTTTGGAACAGGTTCAGCTTTTACCTTTTCTTTTGGAGCAGGTTCAGCTTTTACTTTTTCCTTTGGAACAGGTTCAGGTTTTACTTTTTCTGTTGGAGTAGGTTCAGGTTTTATTTTTTCTTCTGGAGCAGGTTTAGCTTTTTCCTTTTCTTTAGGAATAGGTTCAGGTTTTACCTTTTCCATAGGAACAGGTTCCGGTCTTACTTTTTCTTCAGGAGCAGGTTCAGCTTTTACTTTTTCTGTTGGAGCAGGTTTAGGTTTGATCTTTTCCTTAGGAGCAGGTTCAGCTGTTTCTTTTGGAGAAGTTTTGGAAGACTTGGCCTGTTCCTTTGAAATCTTTGGAGCAGATTCTGCTTTTGCCTTTTCCTTAGTTTGAGCTTTTGCTTTTTCTTCGGGAATAAGTTCAGCTTTCACCTGTTTCTTTGGTGCAGGTTCAACTTTTTCTTCTTCTTTTAGAGTAGGTACAGGTTCTGTAAAACATTGAGAAGTTTTACCTTTATGTTTGAAATGAAAACTTTTGTTAGCTTGTGTGTAGGGTAGAGCCAGTCCGCACCACCAGAGTATTATTCCACAGTTCTGCACATGCTCAGATGGCACAGATCAGCAGGACACATTATCCAGTACATAAGTCTACATGAGACTCTTATACCGTGCAAAATCTCATGAGAATCTGCCCCATTTCTAAACCTTAGTGTATCTAGTTATGTTTTTTCATGGTTTTGTCCTTTGTCTGCTTTTTGACTGTGTTTCTGGAACGTCCTTGGATTACCCTGTTGACCCTGTTTGAACAATGTATGTAGTTTGACCTTGATCTTGGATATTCCACAGAATTTGTCCCTCTTAGCCTTTTAAACACCCTAATCTGCATTTATATCCACTCTTTCTTGATGAGGTGGGATGGCGGGGTAATTAGTTTGACCGCTTGTGTTTTTGGGACTGATGTAAAAGAATGGCAGATTCCAAGGCAAAAACTTACAGGCCTACCCTTTTTTCAGATTTTCAGTTTGGCTTGATTGTTTGTTTATTTTATCTATTTGTTTTTAACCCCCAGTGTTTCTTCACTTGCTTTATTTTATACATGCTGAATGTACTAAAAAAAAGGAAAACACACACACACACACACACGCATGCAAGCATACACACACACACACATATATAGTGCAGTTTTGTTCATTTAGCTTACCTCTATTAGTCAATTTAGTTTTGTCTCTCTTAATGTTAATAAATTAGCTCATTAACAGGATATTTTGTTGCATGTTTTTCTAAACTTTGTCATTTTATGTTCTTTATTTTTTCTATTGAATTGTTATTTGCAACAGGTAGAACGATGCATTTCTATTTTGTCAGCTAGCTTAGGAAGTCAGAGTAGGCAAGGTAGAGGACCAGAAGACTTCTCTTTCTTACTTGTTGCAAATGCAGCTTGAGAAGCCCTTCTCAATGTAGTGACTTAATATATTGCTTAATTGTATATATTTTCTTATTTTAGGCAGCTTTCCATGTTGGCCTGTAACAATGTTTGAATCTACTGACTGCTCCTAACTTCAGCTTAGGGTTGATAACATTTTAGCTTTAGGATGTTGGTCGTTTTTTGTCATACAAAGTTATCTAAATGATGTCCACATCGATGAGAATGTACACAATATTGTTAAACAGTGAAATAAAGTGTTCATATGCCTACAGTCTTATGCAAATGTTTGGGCACTCCTTGATAAATAACAGATTTTGGTGATTTTTAATTGAAAAGAAAAATTAGAGACATTGTCTTTTCACAGTCTCTCTAGGACATGGAAAAAATACACAATATTTTCAGCAAACATTGATGCATAGCTACTTTTTATGCCATAAAATGAAAAAATAAATAAATAAATAAAAACATAAAAGGCACGGTACAAAATTTTGGGCACCCTACATAATCAGTACTTAGTAACACCTCGTCTGGCAGATGTCACAGCTTGTAAACGCTTTTTAGAGCTAAAAGTCAGTTTTTGTACTTGGAATTTTCTCCCATTTTTCATTGCAGAAGGCTTCTAGTTCTGTAATATTCTTTGTTCATCTTGCATGCACAGCTCTTTTAAAGATCTACCCACAAACTTTCAATGTTTAAATCAGGGGACAGTGATGGCCATTCCAAAAACTTCAGCTTGTGTCTCTTGAGGTCGTCCATGGTGGATTTTGAGGTATGTTTAGGATCATTGTCCTGTTGTAGAAGCCATTCTCTTGTCAGCCTCGGGTTTTTTACAAATGGTGTGATGTTTGCTTCCAGAACTTGCTGGTATTTAGTGGAATCCATTCTTCTCTCCACCTGTGCAATGTTTCCTGTGCCACTGGCTACAACACAACCCCAAAACATGATAGATCCACCCCCATGCTTAATGGTTGGCAAGGTGTTTTCATGAAATGCTGCTCCTTTTCTCCCAAACATGCCTTTGCTGATTGTGGCCAAAGAGTTCTATTTTAAATTCATCAGTCCACAGCACTTGTTTCCAAAATATATCAGGCTTCTGTATATGTTCTGTTACATACTTCTGATGGTGGATTTTATAATGGGGATGCAGGTATGATTTTCTTCTACTGACTATCTCTCCTGAGTCTGTTAAATCTTTCTCCAGGTATTTTGCAGTCAAATGGGGATTTTAATTTGTCTTTCTGACCAGCATATGAGCAGTTCTCTCCAAGAGTTTTCTTGGTCTTCCAGATCTCATCTTTACCTCCACAATTCCCCTGAACTGCCATCTCTTTATTACATTTCTCACTGTGGAAATTGCAAGCTGACAATGCTTAGCTATCTTCTATTAGCGTTTTCCTGCATCAATAACCTTCATTTTCAGAGTCTTACACAGCTGCTTAAAGGAACCCATGGTTGTTGAGTGTCCACAAGTGTGTGCACAAGGTTTGAATAGTCAGAGTATTTGTAAAGCATTGAAATTGGCACCAGCTCACATTGACTAATGAGAACCATTGCCATGCATCATATTTTAAGAGCTGATTAAGTTCTGAAACCTTGTAAAAAGAATCTGAGACTTTGGAACTCTTAGGAAGCCCAAATATTTTGCAAAGTGCCATAATATTTTTGTATGTTTTGTTTTTGTTCAATTTATGGCATAAAAAGTAACCATGCATAAATGTTTACTGAAAATATGTATTTTTTCCATGTCCTAGAGAGACTGTGTTAACATCTTTTCAATTACAAAATCAAAATCTGTTATTTATGAAGGGGTGGCCAAACATTTGCATAAGAGTGTATATTAAGTCTACAGAGACTGCATGAGCTTTTTTCATACCTTTCTTTGGTGAGACTGGTTTAGATTTCTCCTTGGCCACTGCATCCTCTGAAATAATAAAAATGAAGATTATTATGAAGGTCATTCCGACATTAGCCTTTTTGCTTTGTCTGTTTTCATTTTATAACCACACATTTGATTGGGGCTAGTCTGCCCTGCTTGGGATCTTCAGTGTCAAAAACAATAAAAAGGGTTTTTTCCTCAGTGAGTAATTGCTCACAATTACAATGTTCACAATTCCAACATGAATAAGAAAAAATGCTCATTAAATTTATTTTTCAATTAGAATAAAATGATACGAAGAATGGAGAAGAATTATTCAGTAAAGCATCAAACAACAAACCACTATCACCAAAAAGAAGATCACATATCACAACAACCATTCTCCACGACCACACCTTGACATTCTTTACTCACAGAAAGTTTTACAACAACACTTGCATTCACTTACAAAGCTTTTAACCAAAACTAGACTAGTAAAATTAGCTAAATCATTATAGCCAAATAAATAAATGTAAATAATGTTTCTTGGAGATGCTGAAAGCAGTTTTTAGCTTAAAACCCCTTAGAATATTAATGATATTAGAGGCTATATAATATAGGCTATATACAAGGTTAAAATTAAAAATTGTGCATATTTGTTCTACAAGAGATGGGTTCTATTGCTTAGATCCAGCAGTTTGACAGGACATTGCCTGGAGAAGGCTTCTAAATGTGTGTCAGTTATCAAAAATGTGGCTGTAAGTTGATGTTATATTCTAAACGTTTATGCAGCATTTTATTACTGGCAATCACTGAAGAGTGCAGGGTAACTAGAGTCCTTCATGATGCTCAGTGACAGCGAATGGTGATGGACACAGGTTGGCAGACCTTGCAGCTTGTGGATCAGCTTGGAGGGAAGGAGGTAATGCAGAGCTGTAATCCACAAATAATTGTTTCCAGGTGTGTCAGGGTGGTGTGAGTTATGTAAGAAATTCAGTGGATCTATTGTGGCGGTATGCAAATTGCATGAGGTCCAGACTGTCCTTAATGTGTCCCAGCACCAGCCTCTTAAAACATTTCATTGCAATTGAGTGTAGGGCTACAGGACGATAGTCTTTGTGCTTCTTTGGGACTGGAAACAGGTGGGGTTTTCTCAAAATCATTTTCATAACAATTTCAGGATATATGACAGGATCGCATAATTTAATTATATTTCCATATGCCATGGACTGACATGTGAAATCCCCTCACATGCAATATGTCTGTGTGCAATATTTTTGCTGTGCAAGTTATTTCTGTTTCCTTCACCTTGTATAACACTTTTTCTTCAACCCAGCTACATCTCAACACGTCTAAACTGTGGTGTGAAACCACCAACTTACGTTGCCTCATGTGGACAGAGTTGCAAAACATGCTGCAACATTTAGTACAACCCCAATTCCAAAAAAGCTGAGACACTGTGGAAAATGTAAATAAAAACACAATGGAATTATTTGAAAATCTCATAATGACTGAAATTCTCACCTTCAGGTTTCAGAAGCGCACTTATGTCCTCGCCAGGCTTTTCTTTTTTAGCCTTTTCCTTCATCATCTCTTCTTTTTCTTTCTCTTCAACTATTTTCTTCATGACTTTTTCGACTTTTTTCTCTGTTCTTTCCTTCTCTCTTTTTGCTTTATCAGCTCTCAGTTCTGTAAAAAATACACAAACTCAGGTCAGAGTGTTTTGCTTAATATAAAATACAAGAAACTTTAATTTGACATCTACAGTTCATTCAGCAGCATGTATGGCAGTAGAATAAAGAATCACCTTGAAGGGCTTTGAAAACCTCCTCCCTTGCTTTTCTCTCTTTTGCAATTCTTTCTTGCTCAAGAACTGAAATTCATGAAAGAAAATGTCTTCAAGTTACATGATTTAACACAACACATAACAATCAGTGAAAACAGTAGATCATCAGCTTAAAATCAGATTAAAATCAAATCTAATCAATCTTTATTGTCACATCACGTTACATTAAATATTGATATGATTTGATCTGATGTTCAAATCATTGAACAAACTACTGTCTGCAGTTCTTACTTATTATACAGTGCTGTGAAAAGTATTGGTTTTATTTCCATTTTTGTGTATATTTGTGACACTTGCATGTTTCAGATCATCAATGTTAGAACTGAGTACAAAATGCTGTTTTTAAATGTTTAATGTATCAAAGGAAAAAATCAAATCAAGCCTACTTGGCCCTATGAGAAAGAGCCCCTCATTAATCAATAACCAATTAACTATGATCAACTACATTTTTTGGAATGGTGATTTTAATTTCACAAGCCACACCCAAGTTTGATTACAGTCAGACATTTTCAATCAGCAAATCACTGAAATAGAACCTGTCTGAAGAAAGAATCTCCACTCCATCGAACCACAGTAAGAGCCATTAAGAGCCAGTAAGAGCCCAAACAGAGAAAATTTGGAACATTGGTGAACCTTCCCTGGAGCAGCCAGCATCCCAAAATTACTCAAGGGCACATCAACTCATGCAGGAAGTCACAAAAGAACCAAGAACAACATCTAAAGAACTGCAGGACTCACATACTTCAGTCAAGGTCATTGTTCATGAATCAACAAAAAGGCAAAAATGGAACCCATGGGAGAGTTCCAAGGGGAAAACCACAGGTGGCCAAAGAGAACATGAAGACTTGCCTCACATTTGCCAAAGAGTATGCTGGTGATCCCCATCACTTTTAGAAATATATTCTGTGAAAAGTTTAACTTTTTGGAAGGTTTGTGTCCTGTTACATCTGGAGTAAAACACTTGATTGCAGTTGTTGCTACCAACGACAGCTCAATCGTTTTATTATTAGAGCAGTTACTACTTTTTCTCAGAGGGTTAAGTAGGTTTGGATAGCATTTTCCATTAATAAATGAAATCATCATTTACATACAAAAACTGCTTTTTGTATTGTATAGGGTTATATGATCTAAAATGACCATTCTTTTGATTATCTGAGACATGTGTGACGAATTTGCAAAAACATAAGAAATTAGGATATCCGTATCACATATTTTATTCCAATGACACCAATCCTTGTTGAGTAACACAATATTGAAAAGCTATCATAAATCATCTGAGACTAAATGAATATTAAAGCTGTGTACAGATTTCTGTACACAAATCCCATTAAAACTAGACAAAAGGAATGCTGGAATAGAAAAAGTATCTCCTAAACAAACTTCTGGAGAGAATACATTTTTCATGGTTATTTTGAGATTTAGCTCAATTTTGAAATTCAAACTCTTGAATGCTGCTTTGACCTCCACAAAGACCATACAGCAGCACCAAACTTAGGGCATGCACGTAACATAACAGTAGGTGGAGCTCTGTAAGGTCACACCATCTGAGTGGCAGAAAGAGCAGCTTTTACTCAGTGGTAGCATTAGCATTCAGCATGAAAAATGAAAACACAAAAATGCCCAAAGCTAAAGAAAAGAGAAGCAGATCACTGCATTCAAACGATCACCTGGCTTTAGCAGACATGTCCGTGGCTCATTGGTTTTTTGGTAGGTTGTTAGGAGCGCCGTCAAGATCAACTGCCTTTAATTTAAGCAGATAATTGTTTGCTTTGCTTCCAGTTTCTGTTCCCTCTACGGAGGGCAGCCATGTTACAGCATGTTTTGCCACTCAGTCCAAATGAGGTCACATGTTCTTGTGAAAAACTGATGTCACTGCATATCCTCTAACCTGACATACCAGTCAAGAGTCCATATTATATATAATTATATAAACTAGCAAGCCTGGCTAATCTGCCTAACTATAGATTAGCACAATGCTCACTCCAGTGCTGCCAACTATGCCAGTTACACTCTTTTTTCCCCAAAGCTTGTTTGCTATCTGCACCAAAAAGAAGGGGTTTAATGGCGCCCATCTTTTGGATCAGCCTCGTCACTCCATTTCTTAAGGTCATGCAAACCAAGAAAGTGTAGCGTGAATGCAGCTTTAGCAGAAGGAAAACACGCATTTCTGCAGAGTTGAGGCCTGGAAAGAACCCAGTCTGATATTTCTGTTTTACACATAGTTTAGTTGAAACGTTGTAAACATTTTGGCAATGCATTCTAATTGCAATCTGCAAATGGCACAAGAAAACAGAACCAAAGGGTTTAATTTGTGCTGTACTGGACTACTAAAGCTCATTTAGATTTATAACTTTAAAAGTATTATTAGCAACATCCATTTAGGTAGTTTGTTACAATGCTCTTACAAGCTTAGTTTATAACAAATGGAATAGCTACTTTAGAGCTATATAAAAGGTATTTTACATTATATTATCTACTACTGAAACTTAACTGCTTCATAGAATCATTCAAACCATCCACAGTGATGAGAAGAATACCTTTCTGTTCAGGAATTGATTCTTCTTGCTTCTGAAGATCAACGGCTTCAGCTTTGGTCACTGACCTTGTGACATTGTGCTGTCGTGTGTGGTTCCTCTTGATTGTACGTCTTGTGCTCTCATTGTTGTTATTATTTTCATCACATCCACTTATGTCAAAATTATGAGGATCTCCCATAGGAAACTCAGTGAGCTCTTCCTTGTAATCATCTGCTTGCGTTTTCTCTGCAATGGTTGGCAGTGCACCTTCAATGTTAACATCCTTGATTCCGTCATTCAGATCTGACTTTAATTCCTCAGTGTCTTCATCATTCTTCTGGTTTTTGTCTGCCTCATCCTTCAGAGCAGGTTCAGTTTCATTTTTTTCTTTAGCTTCTTCATGATCATGATCAAGAATTTCTTTATTCGCCTGAACAGCTTTTGGGTAGGGTTCCATTTCAGTGCTCCCTGTAGCAATTGGCTGTATGGAGTCATCCTCATCCACGGGTACAGAAACAACAGTCTCAACTGTGAGATCAATTAATTCCTCCTCAACACTGGCTTCTGAGCAAGCATCACACTTTTTGATTTGGTCAGTTTTCTCCTCGGAAGTGTCAATTTCCACAGTAGCATCATCATACATCTCACCGTGCGATTCAATTTCCACTTTACCCATGGCACCAGAAGTATCCCCAACAATTTCAGGTGAATCCTCATGTGATATAACATCAAGCAAGACAGGTTCCTCATTTATGACGCCTGACACATATTTGCTTGTTTCAAGTGCAACATCCTCTTCAGTGTTATCAGTAACTTTTTCAACTGGAGTATCTTCAGAAGCCATGACATCAAGGGATTCAGTATTACTTTCTTCTGGTGCATCTGCTTCTCTTTGGTCCTCCACATCTGTGGTGTCAATGTCCTTCACTTCTTGTTTAGCAATAGCTGCCTTCATAAGTTTGGCTTTCATGGCAAATGAGGTATCATCTTGTTTTTTGCCTAAAACTTCTGCAACTGTTTCATGAAGCCATTGGTTTTGTTATAGCATTTTCAATAAAACATGAGCACATTTTGTACACAAAACAATGTAAACGGTATTACAGGACATGGTGTTGTTTTTTTGCCAGTGTAAAGACTGCTGTAAATTTACAGTAATTTAATTATACAGTTTACCATAACATACTATTTTATGGAAATTTGGTCTGTTACTGAATTTTTCTCTGAATTCTGGAAGCTGGTGAAGTAGATCAGATTGACTTTGTACATTAAGAGCTTTAGTGAATCAATAGATTGTTGCTGTGGGGTGTGCTAAAATGTGTAACCCCTACACATCTTTGGGTTCTGGGATTAGAGTTTGGGAGTATAGTTCAGAATAATTGTGATTACCTGAGCAATACCTGGGGAGGTTTTACCATAACTTTTTGTTCTTTCTTAAAAAAACGAAATGTGTTTGAGTCAGGTCCCATGTTTAAAAGACCAATGTGGCCTAGTTACTATAGTTTTACAGAGAAATACTGTAGCTATACTGGAACATATAGTGTATATCACTATACTAACTGTTACTTCTTAGCAGTGTTGCAAAACGCTACTGTAATTCCACTATTTTTGGCCATAACAAGTCATGTAACTAATTTTCAAATAATACAATTACAGTTACTGGATTTTAGAGCTTTTTACTTGCTACATTTGTCTTGTGAAAATATCAATAGACAACAGCACAGTGAAAATTAAGCACTGATGAAAATGGTGCTGTGTGACTCCTGTCTGTCATGCAGTGCAGAGTTCGAGTCCCACACAAGGCACAGCTGTCTTACAGCTGGTTTTCAACTTTTAGTCTGACTTAAACAGCCTCACCAAACACAATTACAGTCAAACCTCGTTGGCTCCATTACATTATAATGTAATGGAGTAAAGAACATGGAAGGAAATCTGTCCTGCAGCCTATCATGGTGAGAGGAGGGTGTGGCGAGATAACGGGGTGAGCTAACAGGGTTTGACTGTATATGTAGAAGCAGCTGAAATGTTTTTTCCCTTCACTTTCCCTAATTAACTTTTATATGCAATAATTGCAATAATTTTTTTGGATAGAAGAAAGTAGTAACTGTAACTGATTCCTAATGTTTAGTAACTTATACAGCTTCTAAATAGTTATGGCTGTATAATGTAAAGCTTACAGCAATTTTTACAGTGTGGCAATAGGAAAATGACCAATAAATAAAGATTAGTTTGACAGTATACACATGTTGCAGCTCAACCTTAATGAAATTGTTCCTACCATCACCATGGAAACCTTCTGTAAATGCTATTAATGTAAGGGCCAAGAGGCCATGGACTGCATCTTGCACTTAAAATAACATTTATCCCTAGCAGGGACTGTATTCTACATTACAGATGAACAAAATATTTAATATTTAAATACATTAACTTGTAGAAAAAATTATTCATACAAACTATGCTTGTATTTCTATAAATTATTTCTATGTAGACTACAGAAAAGCTTAGTAAAGTATACTAATATGTGTTGACCCATATAGTATTTTGTGCAACATATGACATACTCCATAAAAATAGACCATGCTGGATATTTGTTAACAAAAATGGAACAGAGAGGGTTAAATACTTTCAGTACATACACTGCAACCATGTCACGTAATTCTGATTCTGAAGTTTAATGTAAAAATGAAAACGATATGATTAAACCAGAGAACGCACAGCATTTCCCATGGGCAAGTTTATTTTTCATCGGGTAAGTCTTTCATGCACTGTTCATTACACCAAAAATATTAGACAATGTGCTATTTGCACTTGTTCTTTTGGTTTGTTTTACCAGACTACAACATGAAAAGTATGGCAGGGTTTGAATGACAATGCGGATTTAGATTTTAAACAACATTAGATTAAAAAAAAAAGCACAAGAATTATTTTAGAAATAATTTTTTGTTACTGACAATTAATCAAATGGAAATATGCAGTTTTCATGCACCATTTGCAGCATTCACTATGTCATTATTTCAATGTTTTCCATGTAATGTACCTGTATGTGTGTGTTTTCTGTGTTTTAACCAGTGTTATTAATATTAGTGAGAAGAAAAGATTCAGATGTTACTAACCTTTTTCCAACGGTGGCAGAAATTCTCCTGTGGAAATTAAATACAGAAATGTAACTAGCAGCTTACCACATTTTTATACAATTTGTACAAAGCCAAATGCTGATGGAGCTTCACATAACCATAATAAAACAAAATTAATAACGACTCAGTAAAGATACAACTACATGCACCCCAGCTTGATCTAAGCTGTTTAAGTGAAGTCAAGCCAATTTAATTTCCATAGCATTTTTTACAACTGAGGTCACAAAGGACAAAGCAAATCCAGGTCCCTAAGCTGAAGAAAAAGACCATGGGAAGAAACAAGACTCCTCTGGTCCACACAGGTTATCAACAGCAGCCAAAAGAAAAAGGAAACAAGCTCAGATTCTAGAGGTGGCAGCTAGAAGCCTATAGCTTGTAACAGATCCAGAAGTAGTCCAGGACAGGTGAGCAGCAAGCACCAGTAATGGGTGGTATGGTCATGGGAGACAAGAGGGTCAGTATAACATTTCCATCATAATGTTTTCAGACTATGTGTAGAAATGTACACTAACCTTTCCTTCGGATCACATGTGGTGCTTCTTCTAAACAAAAGAACAGCAGGTCAGTTAAAGACAATACTCACATGTAATACAATGTGTAATGTGTATGCAATGTGAAATAAAAAGTGTATAGCAAAGTGGAAACACACAGTACATGACGTACCTTTATCTTCCATTAGGATGTTAGAAAGATATGCCAAAACAATGTCTCTCCTATCTGCAAATTCTTCAACAGTGTCTGTGACAACTTTCATTGGATCAAAGTTGATGTCAGGAATGCCACCTGGAAAAATTGAATCAATTCGTTGATGTCTCGAGGTCATTTCAAAATCTACAAATGCTTTACATTGCCATTTCATACCTTCATCACCTGTAAACAGGTTGGATATGGTTGTAGAGATGGTACTTTTGAGACTCCCTGCTCCTGTCAGAACATTGTTGGCCATGTCCATGGGACTTGTGTTCATTGCAGGTACCCAAGCTGAGAAAAATAAGTTTGATTAAACATCATTGATTTCTCTATTTCAGTTCTGGAGAAATCAGCAGATTTTGAAAAAGCACAACATTTCTTGGGAGATTTACTTTACATTTAATTTTCACAAACATTTTACAGAAATAGGATTAACATGTGATTAAGCAAT
>JBBIGC010039678.1:0-11837 GCA_037576955.1 Lepidarchus adonis
AAGGCTCAGAAGGGGAACCCATCCTCCTCTGCTCGACACCGGAGAGTGATAAAAAGAGAAGAAAATTATGAATAAATTAAATCAGGAGTTCAATGTTATGAGGCATATAAAGTTCTTAGGGGAGATCAGCTTTCTGTCCATGCTGCTCTCATCAGTAGGAGTGGGGGGAATCACAGAATTTAAGCACTTATGTCCCAGATGTTGTCAGATCTCTGCCGTTATCTCTGTAGTCTTTCACGAACGCCTTTGCCTTAGACCTAGCTGTTAATTATGTCGTCTGTGTAATATAATATTCTTGTTTATTAAACTATGTAAACTGTATTACTTGTATTTACCAATCCATCACAATTACATGAAAAATGTTAGATCTTTTTTTTTTATTGCAGCAGCATACCTCAAAACAGCTGGTGCGGGGCAACAAAAGAATGTAAAAGCAAGTGGTACTAAAGGAAACAGCTGGAGAAGAATTTTGCAACTTATTATGTTAATTGGCAACAGGTCAGTGTCATGATTGAGTATATAAAGAGCATCTTGAACAGTCTCTCAGAAGTAATTGCAAAGAATTGAATATCTCATCATCTTCAGTACATAATATCTCAGTGCGCAAGAGACAGAGCCAAAAATCAATAATAAATGCTTATTATCTTTGGTCCCTCATTCATCATACAAAAAAGAAGCCACGTGTGAACATGGTTTTATGTTTTTATGCTTCAAAGCTCTTTTAAAATGGACTGAGGCAGTGTGGAAAAATGTGGTCAGATTAATCAAAATCTAAAACTCTTTTTGGAAAAATGGCGCCACATCCAGCAAACTAAAGACAACGATGCAACAAGAACAGTTAAGCAGCTAGAACTCGATATCAGACGAGTCTGGAACAATATTCCCATCCTCTCCCAAAGTTCAGCAATTGATCCTCAGTCCCCAGACGTTCACCAGTTGCTACACAGTGGTAAACATGGCACTGTCGACATGTTGCCAAGAAATTCAAAATGACCTATTTAAAATTTTACATTTCACAGTTTAAACATTTGATACATTTTCTGTGTTCTGTTATGAATCAAACACTGGTTTATAAGATTTAGAAATCACTGTATTCTGTTTTACATTTTACAGTGTCCCAATGCTTTTTATTTATTTATATTATTTTTTAGAATCGGTGTTACAGTATATAGGATAAGGATATGCTAATAAACAATAATTGTTCAAACCTAATAATAATAACGTAAGCTACACTTGAATTGAATTTTACAGTAACAGTAAGGGCAGTGGTGATATAGTGGTTAGTACCTCACCTTTGTTAACAGAGGGTGGTGTTGATGGCTGCCTGCTGCTCCATGTGTGCACGTGATGATTTAAATGCAGAAGTCACATTTCTTTGTGGTGCACTTTTGTGATGTCATACAGTCATTTTCAGAATTTCAGTTTGAAAGTGAAATATCACAAAGTCTTATAGGATGAATATAATAATGTTTAATACAAAATACTAATAAAGGTTTAAAAATTACATGCTGAGAATTCTAATAGCAATATATATATATATATATTGGTTAATAATTGGTTCATAGGAAAAGTAAGGAGGACTAATTAAGGGAGACTGATCTACATAAAACAAATTAAATGGCTACATGTTACATTACTACAAAAATGTAGTGCTTGCAGTAAGAAATAGTTCCTATTATTATGTTAGAATTAAGTTTGAACATGTTTCTAAATGCCAGGACCCAAATGTTTCCCAAAAAACATTGCTCACAGTTTTAAACTCCCTTTAGTGCGTTCGGTTTTATTCATTCATTCATTTTATTTGGTCATTTGTGACACTTTTAGGTTGAGCTCAGCAAACTGAAGAGATTCTTTATTGTGGTCCAAAAAATCTATGTTTTTTTCTTTCTATGTTGAAGATATTTAATATAATATGTATACAGAATGTATTAAATACAGAGGAGATAATTATATGGTTTACTTGAAAAACATATTTTTTATAGTATAATTGTTTTTTTGCTTTTTTACTAAATATACTTCAATTTATAGTTTGCAATTATCAATATTTTCCTAGACACCTCTTTTTAAATATTGTTTTGGCCAATAAATAATGCATGTCAGTGAAAAAATAATGCTATGAAGCAAATTCATGCATTAATTTCTGTCAAATCTTAACATCTGTATATCAACCCAAACTGAATGGCATGTGAATCTGACTACACTAGCCAGATGGACTATTTAAGTGTAGGGGAAATACTATACACTATTTAAATCGCCTGTTTGAAAAAGTTAAAAATTGAGACAGCTCACATGGCAGAGCAGCAATGTTCATAGAAAACACATCCATAGCAGACAATGGCAATGGAGACACTTGTTGAAATGAGTGTAGTGAGTACTGTATTGTACTGTACTGTACTGTAAGATCCCAGTAAAACTGTATTTCAGAAATTGAATCAATGTCCTTGTGCATTTCGATATACATTTTCAGAGAATATGAATGAACACAAAAACATTATTCATAGTGTTTGGCTGAAGCCATTTATTATTAATCAACTGTGTTTACACTTGTAATCATAATCACAACGCAAACTACCCAAATGACCCTGATCAAAAGTTTACACACCCCAGATCTTAATACCATGTGTTGCCCCTTTAACATAAATGACAGCTTGATGTATTTTGTGGAAGTTGTGGATGAGGCTCTTTATCTTCTCAGATGGTAAAGCTGCACATTCTTGCTGCAAAAAGCCTCCAGTTCCTGTAAATTTTTGGGTTCTTGCATGAACTGCATGTTTGAGGTTCTCCCCAGAGTGGATCAATGATATTATATGATATATATATATATATATATATATGAGGTCAGGAGACGGAGATGACCACTCCAGAACCTTCACTTTATTTTGCTGTAGCCAATGGCCGGTCGACTTGGCCATGTGTTTTGGATCATTGCCATGTTGGAATGTTCTAGTACGTCCTAGGCTGATGAGTGCAATTTTCCTCCAGTATTTTTTGATAACCTACTGTAATTGTCTTGCCATCAATTCTGACCAAATTTCCTGCGCCTTTGTAGCTCACACGTCCCCAAAACATCAGTGATCCACCACCATGTTTCACAGTAAGAATGTTGTACCTTTTATAATAGGCCATGTTGACTCTTCTCTAAATGTAGCGTTTATGATTGTCTTTATTTGTGGTTATGATTACTTTATTTGTGGATTTTTCTTGGCATCCAGAACAATTTTCCTGTCAAGTTTTTTGCATGTTACGAGGCCAAATCACCAGGGTGTGTAAACGTTTGATCAGTATCATTTGGGTAGTTTGTTTTGTCATTATGATTTAAAAAGAGTAAACACAGTTGTTTGACAGAAAATCTGCCCCACAGGTCCTTGTAACTGTAAAACCAACCTAGTATCACGGGCTCCCTTTCCTAGAAGAAGTGCATATCCCCTTTCAACATTTTTACATTGATGAAGCACTAGAAGCAGGTGTCATCCATCCTTGTACAGTACCTCACCCATGGCATCTGAGTTCTTTTTTATTGAAAAGAAAGGGGGTGAGCTAAGACTGTGCATAGATTATAGAGGCTTGAATAATGCTACTGTGAAATTTCATTATCCGTTACCTCTCATCAATTCCACACTAGGACAACTCAGACAGGCTCATGCTTTCAGTTAATTAGAAGAAGCAAGAAGCAAGTATAATTAATTTAATTGAACTAGGAATCGAAAATAACTTTTATTGAGGGCACTACAAATATACAGTTATGCTGTTGCAGTCCTTTTTGGAAGGAATTTTCAGGGACATGATAGACACATTTAATTATCAGGCGCAATTTCCTTCTTAGTTACTGCAATGGGCTCATACGACTCTTGGCACAAGTGTGTTTCATTATTTTGGTTTTCCCAAGAACATTGTGAGTGACTGAGGGCCACAGTTCATGTCCCAGGTGTGGAAGGGATTCTTTAAAAATCTGGAGGTGACCATGAGCATCACGTCAGGCCATCATCCTGAAAGTAATGGTCAAGTAGAGAGGCTAAACCAGGAGGTAAGGCAATTTCTTCAGCAGTCCTGTGTGTCAAAATTCTCTCCACCATTCAGCGCTTTGCCTCATTCAGTTTCAGTGCATTATCAAATGCTGCAGTTCCTGTGGATCCCCAAACCCACTCAGGTGCCTTCACTTGATGCCTGCTTCCACTGAAGCAATGGGGTCTGAAAGTATACTCATGTACAGCTGGGATGGGCAGTTTACTCAGTTCAGGACATTCTGAATTCCAGACAAAGAGGTGGATGCCTGGAATACTTTATAGACTGGGAAGGATATGACCCTAAGGAGCAATCGTGGGTAGAGTGTGATGATGTTCTTGACCCTTCATTATTCCAGAAGTCCTGGCCTTTGTCTATGCTCTCTGTGGCAAATTTCAGTCTGGCCTAGAGCAAAGGTTTCCTCCTTGCACACCTCCCATGCAGGTTAAAGTTGTGCAGTCTCTTTCTGATTGTGGAGGTATTCACTTTCACATCAACAGTAACAAGAGCCTGTTGTAGGTCCAGTGATGACATTTTAGGGTTTTTGAAGACTTCTTTTAACATCTTGGGGTGAACTTGCTTGTACAACCAAACCTGTGCATGTAGGTACTTGTTTTAGAGGTCATTCACTTGTAGACTATTTTTTGAAAAGTGACATGGCTGATTGCAATTTTTTTTTTCAGATTAAAAAAAACCCTTAGTGTTCACTCTCATGATGGTGTTCACTTTCACCTCAACAAACAGTCAGGAGCACACCAAACTAAACATCTGAGTTTTAAATTCAAAATGTTGCGTAATGAGACATTTTAATTGAGAATAAAGCTGGAGTGGATTGTAGATGTGGACCACCACTGAGACCTTTCTTTATTGAAGGACTTGATTTGGAGTGGGTTAAGCCCTGAAAGTACATTGGAGTGCAGTTGGATGAGAGACTGGACTGGTCAATTCTGCCTTCTGAGGACTTCTTCAACATCTACAACAAGCTCCTGCACATGCTCTGTCAGTCTTTGGTTGCCTTCTGTGCTGTAGTATGCTGGTGGGGTAGCCTGAAGAAAAGAAATGCTGATACCATTGACAAGTTGATCAGGTGAGCAGGATTTAGGGTTTTGAAGATTATCTTGTACGATGAAAGACTCTCTATAGAGTTTGAAGGCATTTACTGTAACTTGTATAAAATGTTGCTATACACCTCAGAATTCATTATGCAATTGCAATCAGCAGTTACATCATCAATGAATATAAGTGTGCCAGTGCTTGTGGCAGCCATAGCACACCCACCACCATGTTTAACTGATGAGCTTGTATGTCTTGGATGTTGGGTAGTTCTTTTTCATCTCCTCAATATCCTCTTGCCATCACTCTGAAGCACTTTAATATTGGTCTGGGCTGTTGATAACACCTTTGACCAGAATTCTTATGTACATTTATGAACTGTTGGTTGGGAGTTTAAGGAATTTTTTTTGCCATAGGGAGGATTCTTCTGTCATGTGGCATAACTGTCTCTTCTTGATTACAGAGCTCACCAGTTCGTTGTTTTTTCTAAATGATATTCAATACAGTATATTTTGATTCTAAGGCTATACAGATGTCACAAATGGTTTTATTCTAGTTTTTCAGCCTTATAACAGCTTGACTTCTTGGACTTTTCATTTCCATAGCTTCTCTCCTCATGTTTAACAATGGCTACTAAAGACTTCAAATGGTAGAAACAAGCCTAGTTGTCTTATCCCTGCACTAAAGAAGAAAAGAAACACACAAATCACAAACGTTATGGTGACCAGAAATGAGGTGGACTGTGTATAAAAGGGCTGTAATGTCTATTACAATGTGTGCAAATGATTAAAAAATTAGCTTGAGGAGGAGTAAATAAAAGAAAAATGTTTTTGTCCTAAACATTATGGAGAACACTGAATCTGCAGACTGCTTCTACAAACGTTTGTGAAAGAATGGAGAATTCCAGTGTGATAGGATGCCACCTGTGCAACAAGTCCCGTGCACAAAGCAAAGTCCGTAAAGACACTGATGAGAGAGTTTCGCTTGGAAGAACTTAACTGGCTTCCACAGAGTCCTGACCTCCACCCAATAGAACACCTTTAGGATGAATTAGAGTGGAGACTGTGAGCCAGACCTTCTTGTGCAACGTGTATGACCTCACAAATGTGCTTCTGGAAGTGGTCAGAAATTGCCCAAAACACTCCTAAGCCTTGTAGAAAGCTTGTCTAGAAGAGATGAAGCTGTTATAGCTGCAAAGGGTGGATTATCCCATTCTTAACCCTATGGATTAGAAATGGTATGTCACTTTTGGCAATATAGTGTATGTCTAGGTACAGTACCCTGACAGAATAGATGATTTCTTAAGCATTTGTCAGAGAATATGAATAATAACACAAACTTTTTTTTCACTCATGGTTAGTGTTTGGCTGAAGCCATTTATTATCAAACATCTGTGTTTACACTTTTAAAATCATAATGACAACAGAAACTACCCAAATGATCTTGATGAAAAGTTTACACACCCTTGTGAATTGGCCTGATAACATGCCCTCAACTTGACACAAATAGGTTTGAACGGCTATTAAAGGAACATCATCACCTTTGATCTGTTTGCTTGTAATTAGTGGATGAATATAAAAGGTCAGTGAGTTTCTGGACTCCTGACAGACCATCTTTCATCCAGTGCTGCACTGGCGTTTTTTGGATTCTAAGTCATAGGGAAAGCAAACAAATTGTCAAGGGATCTTCAGGAAATAGTAGTTGAACTCTATAAAACAGGAAAGGAAAGAAAATATCAAAGAAATTGAGACTGCCAATCAGCAGTGTTCAAAATTAGTGCTTCTGTTGAATCCAAAACACAGTCAGATAGACCAACTGCCTGGAAAATTGTTTGATATGTAAAGTAAAACCCACAAATAACTTCAGGTGAAATTCAGGATTCTCTGAAAAAATGTGGTGTTGCTGTTTTAAGATGCACAATAAGGCCATTACTACACAAATACCACAAATGATCCCACTTACAAGATAAACAGCACAGAGACGAATCTCAAACCTTCTGGCACAAAGTCATTTGGATGATGAGACTAAAATTAAACATAAATGCTATATTTGGAGAGGAGTAAACATGAAAAACATGATGAAAGCTTCACCATTCCTACTGTGAAACACGGTGGTGGATCACTGATGTTTTGGGGATGTGTGAGCTACAAAGTCACAGGGAATTTGGTCAGAATTGATGGCAAGTTTAATGCAATAGGTTATCAAAATTGGAAGAAAATGTGCACTCATCAGCCCAGAAGCTGCACATGGGATGTACTTGGACATTCCAACATGACAATGATCCAAAACACAAAACCAAGTCGACCTGTCATTGGCTACAGCAAAATAAAATGAAGGTTCTGGAGTGAACATCTCCGTCTCCTGACCTCAGTATCATTGATCCACTCTGAGAAGATCCTCAAACATGCAGTTCATGCAAAACAGCCCAAGAATTTACAGGAACTGGAGGCTTTTTGCAGCACGAATGTGCAGCTTTACCATCTGAGAAGATAAAGAGCCTCATCCACAACTTCCACAAAAGACGTCAAGCTGTCATTGATGTTAAAGGGGCAACACACGGTATTAATAACTGGGGTGTGTAAACTTTTGATCAGGGTCATTTTGGTACTTTGTGTAAATTTTAAAAGAGCAAACACAGTTGATTGATAATAAATGGCTTCATCCATTAGTGGAAGAAAAGTTTTTGTTTTATCATTCATAATAATACGTTCTGTCAGGGTATGCAAACTTATGAGCACAGCTGTATCTAGAATACAATTTATTTTTATAACAGAACACGCTATGCCACTGTATTTTATTTTAATACTGTGTTACGTGCCACTTTAGCATTACCACCCCTGTCCACTGCCAAAACTGTCTCACTGTGAGAGTGAGACCAGGCACTGAGAACTGGACCAGGCAGCGATGGAGGACGATGACCTGGTCTGAGGAATTAGGTTTTCTTCCTCATCATGTGGAAGGCCAGGTGTGTATATGATTCTTATCTGTGGGAAACAATGGCACCAGGATGAGCTATGGGAGGAAGAGGAGCCAGCAGGGGCAGCGTGATGCTTTGGGTGATGTTCTGCTCAGAATCCTTAGTCTCCAGGATTCATTGGCATCTTACTTGTGTTGGATGATTTGATCTTGAAGTTCAAAATGTTCACCAGAATGGAAAACATGGATCAATTCCACCTCCTTTAGTTATTAAATTGAATGTTTAGAACTAAAAAGTAAAAGAAAAATAAACTCAGGCATTATCTAGGTACACACAGTAGATTTACAACAGTATTAGGTTGTTTTCATTTTGTTATTTCTTCAAGAGCATAATTTTATAATAATAGGCTAAGACTAATATAAAGCCTTTATTATGTATCTATTATCTATTTGTAAAAATATTTTTTTTTTACAAAGATTGCTCTTGATACTTTTTACTGCTTTATTATTGTGTTTATTCTAATAGAAAGTTGTGTTTATGCTGGCAAAGTTATATATAAAATATATATAAATATAAAAAAATTTAATTTTAAAATATAATAATATATATAAAACACCTTAGTACTCAAGAGCACCAATGTTCCAGCTCCACAAGGTGGCGATATTTGACCACAGTTTGTTTTTGTTAAACCTGCCTCCAGATGGCGCCAAAGAAATAAAGATCACAACCTGGATCTGTAAGATTAAAATTATATATGTATTTATTTTAATATATTGTGTGGCTGAGTGTCCATTTATACACATGTATATACACGTATGTATATTCATACATATATTTATAATTATAAATAGTATATGCATATTATTTTACAAAAATGTACAAAAATACTTATATACACTCATATATTTAGTTAACACTTATCTTATATTTGTAAATATAAATTCATATTACATTCATATTGTAGATTGCATTGTATTGTATATTAAATTCATTTATTCATATATTATATAATTTCATTGTATATTTACATATTGTTGTTGTTTTCTTACTGCTGTGCTTGAGAAACACCATCTACCGGAATCAGATTCCTTGTTTGTGTTTACTCACACACTTGGCCAATAAACACGATTCTGATTCTGATTCTGATTCTGATTCTTTTGCCACAATCAGAACAAGTTATACATCACTGGCACATCAAGCCACATACAAATATAGAAATGAAACAAATGCAAATACAGATTCCAGATCCTGAGACTCAGATTCTGCTCTAAAACTATTATGTTTTTATTTTCAGTAAAGCATTGCAACACTCAGAGCTCAGAACTTTTCAAGTCTGAAAGTCAAAGCTCCACCATCTGCTGTTGACTCTAAGCAACAATAGCTGAACTCCTGAAGTCTGATTACGTAACAGACACTCCTCTCTCTGCACAAACACAGTGTTTACGTTTACGAGCTGACGTACGAGCGAGGACTTGGGCTGTGAAGAGCACGAGTTGTGTCATCAGGATCAAAATGAATGTCTTACATATGTGAAGGAGGAAATAAAAGATTCCAGATGTGACCAAACCTCTTCAGCTGCCATGACCTCATGTGCTTGTTTGGTAATTCAGGGTTTTTTTCTCGTCATTCTGTCATGTGCTTGTGAAGACAAGAAGACTCGGTTCTTTATAATAAAATATTATAAATTAAAATAAGCGCTGGTGTAAAACTGTGAGTAGCTGACAGTACTCACAACTTTCACAACTTTTTTATGTGCTTCCTTTCCCTATTTGATGTTTTATTAGTCGTTTTATTACTAAGACATTTTATCCACGCTGCAAACACGACCTCATTTACTGCATAGGATTAATCAAAAATATATTGACTTTGACCTGCGTGTGGTTACAAACCTAATCAGACCAGAAATACGTTGCCTGTCAGACACTAAAGAGCTTAATTATGGTTCTTTTTGTGCAGGTTCTAGATAGTGTACAACAGTGACTGGGGTGCAATGAAACAAAAACAGTTGATCCCAGTTTCCAGTATTACTCATCGAACAATGACTTACAGAAAAATCTCATAAACTTGGGTTCAACCTGAAATAAAATAATAAATAAAATGCCTGGTGACATCATTAAATGCTCTGCTCTGGACTATGATGAATACGGTCACAATACATTCTGCTAAACATGTTATCTATTGTGTTGAAATTTTTATGCAAATCTACTGATAGAAAGTTTAGAAAGTTTTCAGTGAAGTTTTAATAATGTGTAGTCTTGTCTTTTGGGGAAAAATTCTAGAACCAAGGTTTTACAGATAAGAAAAAAAAAATTTCTTCAGTCTTAAATGAAATAAATGAACTGTAAACTGATCAATATTACACTGTGACTACCTTAGAAATGTAATATATGTAATATGTTATATATATATAAGACTGCATGGGGTGGTGTAAGGTATTGCAATAAAAGGGCTTTTTTCTTTCTTTCTGTATTGACGTTATGTATTATAATACACAGTACGAAGGTAGAGTTATGTCCACTGGTAAGAAAAATGGCAATCACAATTTTTTTAATACCTAGACCCCTTATTTCTGGGCACCATAATGTTTAGGAGAAAATAACAGTAGGTATATTAAAACAGGCATCTTTTGTACTTTGTTTCATATGTAAATCACGCTCAAGTGTATGTTAATCAAATTACTGGCTACTTGGCCATTCAAGAGTTTTCCATTGTTTTGTTGAGAAACTCCCATTTTGCCAAAGCAGTGTGTTTGGAATGATGATTTTTTTGTTTCTTTATCATGATTATTCTGTCATGATCTTCTTTGGCCTAAATAACTAAAACATAACTGAGGGCACTGTCTTTGTACTTTTTGAGTCCAGTGTATTTATAAACCTGTAAATGAATCATGCTGACTCCAAATAAACGTTAGTGTACAGATGTTTAAACATCATCCTTACCCATTCATATTCTCCAATCGGAGGCACGTTGCCCAGATTGTACCAGCCTGTCTAAATGGAAATGGGTTTAAACCCAGGTTGAATGTTTAGATGCTCGTCCTCTGTTCTCTGGAGCTGCGCTAAAGCGACACACAAAGGAAAGAGGCAACGGCAGAAAGGATGTCAAACGCATGGTACAGAGTGTCTGGAGTTGTGGACAGTTGCAATGGTTTTAGGTCTGTTTGTTTTAGACTAATTTGTACTATTTTTGCAGAGTTATTTACTTATGTTTCTGTCGAACAACTGTGATATGTAATTAAAGCATGTTTTTTAGAAAAAAATTAGGCAGACCTAAAGTTTTCTCTTTTTCAGTGTGTTTAAGATCATATTACTCTGTGACAATGATAATTAGACAGATTCTGACTGTTGTGGTGGAAACCTCAGAGTGTTTTCTTTCAGAAGAGCCCTCAACCATGTCTCTACTCCAAATGGTTCAAGAACAGCTTCAATTTTAATGCTTTTTAAGATGTTATTGACGAAAATTGCAGTAATTTCTAGGGGTTAATAGATAATTATGAGTATATTTAAAATATAGATTACTATTGTGTGTTTTACAGATCAGTTTACACTTATCTGACAAAACAAGTGTTTTAAAGAAAAAAAGAGATTTAAATGGCAATATAACATTGCCAGATATTTATGATTTGAAATATGTTCAGAGTGTTACTCAAAAATTAATCATATTAATAGAGAGCAGTGAGAGAGAAAGAAAGAAAGAGAGGATTTTCCATGAGGAATTAATCAACATCATTATGTAACAGGTGTGTTTTATTGTATTAAAACTATATATAAAGGCAAATGGCCAATGAGATCTTTTCTGTTTCTTAGAGCATTATAGTTTAGTCTGGTGTGTAGTGTGATCAGTGTGTGTGTGAGCAGTAGATGTG
>JBBIGC010039698.1:0-11837 GCA_037576955.1 Lepidarchus adonis
GTGTGTGTGTGTGTGTGTGTGTGTGTGTGTGTGTGTGTGTGTGTGTGTGTGTGTGTGTGTGTGTGTGTGTGTAGCGTGCTCACTAATTGCCTCAGTGGAAGTGTCTGATTCACTGAATCACGGTTTATGGAGCTTTGTTTACTGTCTAAGACGACGCATCAAACCAACACTGCAATCTCTAAACTCTCTCTCTTTTTCTCTCTCTCTCCCTCTCTCTCTCTCAATCTCTGTTCTCCTGCAGTGTCACAATCATGGGAATTGCACCCGCTGGGGATTCGTGGAGAATTTTGCTGAAACATCCCTAAAACTACTCTAGAGTATCTACTCTGATCACAAGATTATCTTGTGCTCTTATAGAACAGGAAGTGTTGGAAAGCTCTTGTAACAGAATGGGCAGTGCATGTTGTGCTCTTAGAATGGGACTGGTGATGTGATTTAGTTCTGGTTAGAGATTGAATGATGCGGGTGGGCTCAACGGGTCATGAAGTATGGGTTGGATCTTCTAAGCAGTCAAGCAGCGTAGGGTTGCTCTCATAATGGGTTGTGTTGTGTCGGTCGGTCAAGTGGAGTGGGGTGACTCAAACTGCATCCTGTTCACCAAAATGATTATATCTGATTTTTCCAAGCAAATAAAACAGGCACTAGACCAGTGTGATCACGATTTACAGACGAGGTGAAGTGTATAATATATTGTGTATTTAAAATATTAGTTTTAGAGACAAATTCAGGACTAGGACTTGGATTTGGATTAAGACTCCAAGATTGAACAAAATGGTTAAGTTAAGATCAATTGCAAAGAGTTTGAACGGAACACAAGACCCAAATGATAGCCTATGATTCAAGATTATTTGCCATATACACAGTTATACAGGGTTAGCATGTAAAAACAGAGCAAAACATTTTCTGATTTCAATGTGTAGAGCATGCAGAGGTGAATTTTGGCAGCAATATGACCAATTACCAGGTGGAAAGTGTCAATGGCCTTGCTTGATATATTAGTGACTTTGATTTAAAGCAGGGGTAACTTGAAAAAGAATCACATGTATAGCTCTGGTCAACTGCATGATCAAGAGAGTTAAGGCAGTGCTGGGAAATAATGGCGACCAACTGGGAGACTTGGCAAGACCAATTGCCAAGACTGAAACAAGTCCCAGTTGTCCAAATTGTCTCTAGTCTGAACTCACACGTTACTACTGTGTGTAATAAAATTCTGTTCAACTACATATTAATTTTAAAAGCTTCTTAATGTATAACTACTAAAACTTGTAGTAATAAGCACATTGGATTGTAACATCTCAGGTTCAGGGGTGCTGCCCAGTACATTCAGGGCTTACTGAAATCCACATCTATGAAAATCAGCCAAAAGATAAATTACCAGTTAAACATCTATTCACTGGCTCTCTTAAATTGGCTTATATGTTATATTCTCTGTAACTGCACATTATTCTGTTTTCACCAGAGAATGATACTGATGTCAACACTTAGCTAATGTGTTAACAGGCTAGTTCAATGTGTAAGTTCATAAGTTTATCTTTACCAGCAATTCTTGAACTCAGAACCTCAAAGATTGCACATCAACATAAACATTAATAAAGTAATAAAAGTATCAGTGAGTAGTGATAAAACTAGGAGGACGTTGATCTGACGTCCACATCAATGAGAAGCAGTAAAATAAAAATAAATTGTCCTTTAAACATCTGTTAACAAGTTCTCTTCTCAGTTTACAGTTAATATTCTCTGTAGCTGGACAACATACTTTTCTTACCAGAGAAAGCTACTGAGATCAGTCGTTAGCTAATATGCTAACAGGCTGTATCAGTAATACTCACAGACCTTAATTTCAGAAAGAATTGTGCTAAAAATACCTACAAATTGAGAAAAAAAATGCAGTGTGTCACTCTGCCTGTTACCTTCTTCATTTAAGCTGCAATCGACATCAAATGTGGTTTTAAAACACTTCTAGCTTGTTGCTAACAACACTGCTAATTTAAGTAGAGGCTCTAATGGGAGCTGGCAGTCTTTTAGTGGCTAATCAGACAATGAAAACTGTTTAGAAAGTGAATTGCAATGTTTGTGCCTTACCCGTGGCTGTGTTACAGCTCACACAACCAGGAGACCTTCACAATTTGATGAATATATCAAGTTCTCAGGGTAAACAACATGCGATGACTGGGAGAGCCCTGAAGTCATCACTCTATATGCTCAAACACGAACAGCACAGCTCAAGCTGACCCTGCTGTCTCAGAGGAGAATCAGATGGAGAAATATCATTGTTGTCACTGTCGCTCTTCTCATCTCTCCATTCTCCAGGATGTCCTGCTTTATGATATATATAAAAAATAATCATAACGTCACATTAGGCCACACCCCTACATCTACTGAACATTCAAACAATGTCAAAGTTTTTGTCACTGTAGACCATAGGTGTCAAACTCCATATGTTCCATATTCAATGTTTAAGCTAAACTTGTTTCTGTTCATATAAAAAGGTTCATTGTTATATCTGCATGAAGATTTTTTCAATAAAAATCAATGTTGGCCTGCAACTGTGTCCAAGGTTTAAATTTTGGCCCACTGAGTATTTGAGTTTGACACACCTGCTATAGACCATCTCCCAGGCTTATTGTGCAGCAACTACATGGATTACAATGCAAATTTAGAAGGATTTATATATTGATATATGATTAATTAAACATGCTAAATGATTATCAAAATACAAATGCTTTTAAATCTTATGTTCATTTAGCATTAATAATCATTAATGCAATTATAGAGTGCCCTTCCAACTTTAATATATTGGAACACCTGATTTGGGAAGCAGTTTGATTGAATAAATGTTTAGAAAAAATAAATATTAAAATAATATTAAAATATATTAATATATATTAATAATATAGATGAAAGTTAGTATAGTCATAGCAATCCTGAAAACATTAAAATATTTATTATAATGAAATTGATAATACATTATAATTTCCACAAAGATAATTTCAAAATACTATTATTGTATGTTACATGCATATTTATATCTTATAACTCTTATTAAAGAAAATAATGACAAATTACATATTTTCCTGCCTGTCCAAATGAACCCTCACAAATTTGGCTTTTTGTTCAAATTAGACAGCAACTCTAAAGTAATATTAGCAGAAATTATGTGTCTTTGCACATACAGTGTCCAAATCAGGTTTCCAGGTTATCCAAGTCACAACAATGCCAACCAACCATTGACAATTTTGTTTTGTTGTCCTCCCCTGCCTACAATTTAATTTCTTTGATATTTCCCACCCGTTGAACAACTATGTTTTATTCATTTTTCCCACATCAACAGTTAAGTTTTATTCACCACCACCCCATTGGTCAATAATTGGAAGTTGTTGTTCTAGAACTATTTCCAACATTGTACAATAAACTCAGTGAACAGTACGGCATAATTATACGGGAGGTGTTAACATTTCTAGGTAACTGAGATGGAGTCAGTTCCATTCAACACTTTATCTGCTTCTTGTGATTTAAAAAGGTAACAGATTTATAAAGCCTGTTTGGCCCATTAAATGGCAAATAATGTCTCAACCATATAATGCACGTTTGGCTAATAGAAAGTGCTGGAAATTGGTTTGTTTGTTGCATTTAACTCACACAGTCCTTTTGTATGGAAGCCAGGTGTGAGAAAACAAAATTGTTTGTTCCTAATTGTTTTCGTAGCTCTGTTTCTGGCAGTGGGTCGTACGTGTGTGTGTGCTGATTTATAGACGTTGCCAGGGCGGTCTTGTAAAAGCTTGATCTATCAGGCCATTGAATTTGAAACCATGCAGGTGTGCACTGTGGACAGGCCCAGGACCACAGGGAAGGAACCAAGGGAGTATTTATCTCTTAGCTGGAGTACTGTCCTCTTTCTGCAACATCTGCATGATTAACCCACCCTTCAAATGTTACTCTTGACATTTAAACAAGCTGTTTAAATCTTTTGGGTCAATACTGTCAATATTGTTTTTTGATTTGAGGGCATGCTTTCACAGTATGTTCTTGAATTACTTATTTTCTTTATGTAATTAGCGGCATTGCATTTTAATTTAATCCATCTTTCATTTTGCCATTTTACTTTTATTTTATTATTTTGATTTGCAATTCTATAAAAAAAAAAATACAGTGTGTATATATATATATACCGTGATGCTTTTTGACCTCCAAACATGGTGTTTATTATGGCATCGGAAGAGTTTAATTTTTGTCTCATCTAACAAAAAAAGGAAACATTAAACGTGCTTCAACATGCTTTTTCATCTGTGACAGAGTCCTGCGTGCTCAGTGTGCGTACAGGCCATGGCAGTTGAGTGCATTACTAATTCTATACTCTATATACTTTTGGGGTATTATTATTATTATTATTATTATTATTATTATTATTATTATTATTATTATTATTATTATTGCAAAGGTTTTAAAATAATAATCATTTAAAAAGAAATTCTACACATGCAGACTAAATACAATTGAAGTGGGGTGCCATATGGATAATACTAAAGATAGTTTAGTGCCTTCTGTGATTTATCCACCTTTTTTTCCTAATGTTTCCTTCCATTGGGTCTGAATGGGGAGCCATCCAGGATAAAACTGCCTCTACATAGCTTGACTTCAATGATCATCTGCAATGCGTTTCACACAGCTCACATCATCAAGTGAAGTCAATTTTATTTATACATCACTTTTTACAACTGACATTGTCACAACGTAGCTTTACAGAATTTACAGAATCCGGGTCTGAGCCCCCAATGAACAAGCCAAAGGCAACAGAGGCAAGAAAAAACTAATTTAATTTTTGTTAGAAACCTTAAAAGAACCAAGAGGAACTTATCCTCTTCTGGTCGACACTGGAAAGTGATAACTAGAAAAAAATAAATGAACAAATAAGACTAAGAGCTAAGAGAAACAATGAGTCCAATATGAGACATCTGCAGTTCCTTTCGTGCAGGTGGTTCTCTGAGTTGAGATCGGGTAAGTGGTTTTGTCCATATGGGCTCTGCTCAGTTGGAGTGAGGGGGTGCATCAGGACATTGTGGCAGCTGAGGAAAAGAAAACAGGATATGGTATTTTTAGTACGAGTAGTTTCTGCTGGATATTCCAGTTTCACACTGTGTCCTTATTGTGTTCTCTTCATTGGCCATGACATCATGCTTCTTGGTCAGGTGTCCCAGAGTATCCACAGGAAACAGTGTGGTAATGGCTGACCATTTGCACCTAAATACATTGTGATGGGAATAAGCCTGGTGGCTCCAACTGTACTCAAGACCTGATTTGTTGAGTTTGAGACTAGCTGAGGTCAAGTCAAGACCATGTCTAAAAGAGGCTGATAATAATCAAACCAAAAAACGTGCAACAATCAGTCATGGCATTCTGAATGAGGTTAAATGTGCTCGAGTCATGGTATTCTGAATGAGGTTTAATGTTAAATGGTTAAATGACACGAGTCATGGTCTAGACTTTCAAGGAGACTCCATACATTGTTCACACAAAAAAGACATTGAAACAAACACATCTTTGAACAGCTGGGAGAGGCAAACCTGGAGCAGCAGAGTTGTCTGCTTCAATAACAACACACTACATAATATAGGAGATTTAAATAACTGTTCTCCAGACATTTCCCGATTATGAAGCACACAAGAGTGAGCAGTTGGCTGACATGCTGTGAGGCTGCTGCCGAATGGAGTTGATAATGATAGAAATGATGTTGATGCGGTGTCAGATTTTTAGTCCACATTGGCATCATGTTTTTACAAGAGAAGAAAAGATGATACTGGAAATTCAACTGAAACAGTTTCATTGTAAACCCCAAGCTGAACCTTGATGTGGTTACATGAAAAAAGGATGGTAGTATGGCTTAAACATTTAGAATATGACTATATATGACTTATTCTGATGTGAGGATGTTTTCTCAGAATTTCAGAGATTATTGTGCATTCTTAGCACCCATTGCCTTCTCTCAGTGGTGTAGATCTCAACCAAACTTACCTGGCAATGTAGCCAGCAAGAAAAACAGTGGGGAGGTTAATCAATAATGCACCAATTAGCCATACAATTCCTCACATTCAGTTTAAACTTGATGAGACCATTAGAAAACCAAGCCACACTGGAAAACAAATACAGAAGACTATGAAGAATGAAACATCTCATATCTGGACTATAGACCAGGTTCAAATTATACATTACTCGGTATGGGGGGGGGGGGGGGGGGGTGGGGTTCAAAAAGAACGACACCCAATAAAGATATGCATGCTTTTCTTGCTACACTTCTCCCCAGGTGATGTTGATAGCTGCCCGCTTCTCCACAATGCAGAGGTCACATTTCATTGTGGTGCACTTGTGTGAGGAAGTGTGTTCACAGTGACTAATAGTCACTTTCACTCTTACTCTCAAAGAGAGTGGGGATTATAAACAGAAAGTTGTCTTTCATCAAATCATTCTACAGGGGTGCAATAACATTACCATGGTAAGTGCACCAATTTTGCAGTTTAAAGATTTAATTTATAGTTTTATCAGTATTATTCTGGCCATAACCTTTCTTTCCCATCATGTTGGAGGCACATTCCACTGTGTCTGCTACTGCTTTTGTTTGATCCAGTTTGTTTTTTTCAGAAAGCATGTCCTGATATGCCACAATGACGTATCCATATAGCATAAATGTCCCTTAATCTTGCAAAAACAGTGAACAATTAGACGTGAACAAATCAGGAGTGTCCTTTATTCTTGTAGTGTTTGCTTTTCACCACCATTTGTATTAAATCACAGAACTCTGGGCTTTGTTATGGGGCATAAAAGCTGCGTTTGAGTACTAGGCAGAGGGGGTGGAGGTGAGGAGGAGATGAGGTGAGAAAGAGGCAGTGCAGAAAGGACATTCTTAATTTACAACGGCCTTCATGAGCTTGTTCTCAAAGCCTGGCTGATAATAAGCTAAGGGAATACAGGCCGCATTTGAAAGCCTGTGTATATATGTGTGTGCGCGTGTGTGCGTGTGTTTGGTCCATGAAAGACCTCAGAGCCCTTCACTAAGCCCGAGAAACAGTGCATGAAAACAGTGAGACGTAGAAGACTGCAAACAAGCTTGGATGCAGTTTTGCAGTACTGTAAAGTTATGCCAAGTGGAAAGTGAAAAAATAGACAGAAGAATGGCTTGCTGACAAAGACAGCGCCCTCTTTCTGAATGGGGCTTTCAGCCATGACACATTACAAAGACACATTCGTTCGTGAAAAACTCTGTTCAACGCAGACTTAAGCAACAGAACGTATAGTCTAAGTGCAGCCAAAAATTAAAGGTACACTGTTTTCTCTTTGCCTCTTGTGCCCTCAATGCTGCATAGATGACAAGAGTAGCAGTAGCCAGCTAGTCTGAATGCTGGGCCATCAAGTGTCATGAGCTACGCTGGGAATTCTCCAGACAACACTGCCACAACAAAAAAGCTGCCAGACCTTTTAACTCCCCTGTCACATTAAAGCACTGGTGTGAAGTCATTAGCTCCAGTGGGGCTTTTAATCAGCCCTTGGCCCAGTGCACCATTCCTCACTGCATCAAATCTGCCGCCTCGCCTCCGTACAAAGTACAAAATAACCTGCATGACTGACACCAGCCCTGTGGCGCTTATAGCAGTGCTAATAGAAGCTTTTAGATGCTTGATCCTCTCTTGTATTAAACTATATTAAGTCAGTCACCACCCCCAACCTCAAGCTCCTAAAGCTCGATCAAGAGTTATATTATTAGCAACACCCTTCAACTCAAACTCCTCATGAGATTCACCAGCCCTTCCAACATCTACAGTTGTTAATGTTCTTCTGCATTTTCTTACTTTCTAACACGTTGATCTTGTTTTCTCAGAATGATATTGATCAAGTACATTAGCATTACAGCCTTTTCAATGAGTGAGTTCAAGGTGCTTCAAGGTTCATCTACCCCCTTTAGTTGCACACACTGTACATCCAAATGTATTGTTTTATGAGTGGGACAAGAATTGAGACACTAAATGCCAAATGCTGGGTTATGGGGTATTGGGAACTGCAGTGATGGACCTCAATCTTTGGTTTGAGTTTAAGTGACGCTCCAGAACTATGTACCTGATGTCACTATTGCTCCCATGTTTGAATGCAATCAAATCTTCACTATAATTTTCCAACACCCAGTAAAAAAAGTATTAACAGTCCCACTTTATATGAAGTTCCTCTAAAATCTGTGTAGTTATACTTGTCTTATTTGTTTGAAACTGACTATATCAGAATCAGAATCAGAAAAAACTTTATTATCCCAGAGGAAATTGCTTATGCAGCGACTACACATGAAATATTACAACACACTGAGTAAGATAAAATACAGATAAAAGTGTAGATAAAAATGCCAGAGTATAGATATGGTAAGATGGTAAGTGTGAGTGAAAAGATACTGATTTAGAAACTGTAATTTATAATGAATACAGTAAGGTAATATAAATAGAATAAATAATAAGGCACTAGCAGCATTGATATTGCACATTATGTCCAGGCTGGTAGTGAGAAAATCATTTATTACACATTGAGTTATTGTGTAGATGAGTGACAGCGGGAATAGTTAAAGAGTCTGATAACTTTGGGGAGGAAGGATTTTTTGTGGCGTTCAGTGGAGCATTTCAGACTGGTCAGTCTATTGCTGAAGATGCCTCTCTGCCCCCAACACAACACTGTGCAGTGGGTGATCAGCTTCCTCAATAATAGACTCAATAATAGTTTACTCAGCATCCTCTGATCCACCACAGTCTGCAGATCATCCAGTTCTGCTCCTACAACGGAGCCGGCCAATACTGTATATGTCATTGTCATTTACATACTGTAGGCCGGAATTGGCTGATGAATTTTAATTGGCTGCTGGCCACCATTTTGTTGAGCAAGGCAAATTAAACTTTATATGTAACCAAATGTAGTCACATATAAATGTACCAAATTTCAAACGTTTAGTTTAAACAGTTCTTGAGATATTGAAACATCACTGAGTGCTATGCACCTTGCTCTTGGGATCTGAAGGTCACAGGCTCAAATCCCAGCCCAGGCTCCTGTGATTAAGTACATTATAAGGTTACTGACCCTGCATCTACATAGGAAGGTGATTTGTTTTTGTTGTGTTTGTGGAATGCCAGTGAGAAATGAGTGATTCAGACCTAGATTCCAAAGGCACACATGCTGGAACGTGAGCAGAGTGATCTATATGTGACTGCAATCTGAATTCAATCTGTACGAATCCAGGCTGAAAGGGATGTCAACAAGATTGCCATGACCTCTCCCTCTGGAAAAAGCTTTAAATCTATCAGAAATAGAGCCGATGGGAGTCTAACCAGCTTTATTCCCAGCATCATATCTCTGGGAATACCAGACATATCTCTACACACACCTCCCCAACCTATTTTTTGAGCTTTTTTAGACTGGTACCACTATCAAAGCATCTCTTCCATACATATATGGTAGCATATATGTACACATGTCCCAGGATTTTACTGATACCATAGACCAGACAACCAATGGCAGAGGAATAGCATTGTTTATCTTGTAACAGTGACTTCTGTCACAGAGTCAACCCCAATGCCAAAAAGTTGAGTGAATTAAAACAAAATGCATTGATTTGCAAATTCCACAAACTCATGTTTTATTTACAATCAAACATAAAATTTTTAATCTGAGCAAATGTATTGTTTAAAGAATAAAATAAGGTCATTTGATGGCAGCAACTTGACTCAAAAGAGTTGGGACAGGACCACGGTTAGCATTGTTGCCCATTGTTAACATCTTGTCTAATATAGGATTCTAGAAGCTCTTGTGGATAAAATACAGGTTTCAAGATAATAGCAAATCATTGCCTTCTGTTTTTATTTATAATTTACATAGTGTTAACTCTTTTTGGAACTGGGGTTGTATTAAGTCACAAGTAAACAGTTCTGGAAGTTTATTTTCCTGTTAGTAGGAAAAATAGACAAGCGTAAGGATTTGAGGACCAAATATCCTAAAAACAGGGGGTTTGCAGAGGGATTACACTGTCAACTTTTGGGAAACATTTTAGAGTCAGATTTTTGTGCCAAATATTTTACAAGAGTGACAAGTCTGAACTACAGGCAAGCCAGTTTAGCACCTGGATGCTTCTACTGTGGAGCCATGGTGCTGGAATATGTGCAGAATACAATTTTGCATTGTTTTGTTAAAATAAGCAAGGCCTTGCCTGAAAAAGACGCCTTCTGGATTGCTGCATATGTTGCTCCAAAACTTGTATATATCCGTCAGCCCTAATGGAGCCTTGGCACATGTGCAAGCCACCCAACCCATATGCACTAATACACCCCTGATGACAAACTATCACAGATGCTGGTTTTTGAAATATGTGGAGATATCACATTGGATGGTCCCAGTCCCCTTTATCCCTGGGGATTGCGGTGCCCGTGAATGTTTTAAATAGTATTTAACATTTTTCAGACCATTGCATGGTTTTCCACTTCACATCACACCATCTTTATTGAGTCTAGACCCAGAGAAGGCAACAGTGTTTCTGGATCATGTTTATGTTTGGTTTCTTCTATGCATGGTAGAGTTTTAATCTGTGTTTGTGGATGCAACAACAAACTGTGTTCACAGACAGTGCTTTTGAGAAGTGTTCCTAAGCCCATGCAATGATTTCCACTCAAGAATTGTGTCTTTTCTTAATGCAGTGCCCCCTGAGATAATATTGTAAATAAGCCAGTGCCAGTAACACTCTGGTTCACATTTCAACATAACAGGTGGATGTATTCTTCTTTAAGGCTGGTTGCCATCTTCCATAAAATGGACAAAAGATATTAGAGTGTATAGCTAGTTGAGCTAAGTTACTAAGATATGCTGTGTTGCAAAATCATGTTGCACCCACTGCAGGAGCTAGCTCACCAGTGGGGTTCTGAGGATTGTGCAGAAATATGGGTTATTAAAGACCCCTGCATGCAACAAGTGCTGATCATATCCCATCGACCTGTTCATCTGCACCTCCATCATCCTGCAGATTTGGTCACAATGGAGAGTGCTAGTTTACTGGCGTGAAAGACAAACATTGCAATAAAGATTTAGTTGTGTTGTTAAAACGATGGCCTCTGACTTGACAGCATTTTCCCTCTACTGATTATTTGTTAGGCAGCATCAAAGAACCGAGACGGAGCATCTAACCCAGGGGTGCTCCCACTTTTTCAGCATGCGAGCTACTTTTAAAACAACCAAGTCAAAAAGATCTACCACCACAAAAATGCAAAACATATCACTATTTTCAAATATTTTAAGGATTCTTTGTATGTACAATGTATGTTGATGTACCTTGCATTACTGAATAAGCCAATATTGTCAATAAATAATTATTTGCATTTTTTGTAATCACCTGAGTTTACTTTGATGACCTGCACTGAATTGAATCAGTCAGGGATGCATAGTCCGGACAGTAGCTGCTGAGCCTCAAGCACATTTTCAAATGTTCATCAGTCATGGGGGAACGGTATTTGGACTTAATGATCTTCATGTAGGAAAAGGCTGACTCACATTAATAAGTAGAGCCAAATAATGCAGTCAAGGAGGCAGCACATTTCCTCATGTTAGGGAACTTTTCCTCTGTGCATAAGTTCCAGAACTGTCCATGAGCTCTCGACTTCAGCTCAATGTCAGTGTGTAGAGTCAAAATCTCATCTTCCACTTTCACGTTCAAGTGTCAACTGCAATGTTCGATGTGAGTTACGCACCCGGAAAATGGCGGCTTTCGCGGCTTTCGCTTTTGAAGTTAGTTGAGAGAAAAACGACTGCTGTCCTGGACAATCTGAATGGTTGCC
>JBBIGC010039734.1:0-11836 GCA_037576955.1 Lepidarchus adonis
TAGAGAATGAGACAAAGTGTGCGAGATAATGAGAGCAAGAGAGAGAGTGAGAGAGAAAAAGATCAAGAGAGACAGAGAGAGCAGTGCAAGAGAGAGAGAAGTAGAGGGCAAGAAAGTGCATGAGAGAATGATAGAAAGAGGGCAAGAAAGTGCAGAGAGAAAGTGTGAGAAGGAGAAAGTGAGCAAGAGTGAGAGGGGGAAGGAGAGAATAAGAGGAGGAGTGAGAGTAAGTTTGTTAGTAATGTTAATGAAAACAGTGAAAGCTCCATGTTCACTGTCACCCTCATAACCATCTGCCTCCCAGTCTGTGCACACGCCTCACTGAACCCCATGTGTTGAGCAGCAGTGCGGGTCTGCTAGTGCAGCAGGTCCAGAAGCTGGGACCAGGGAGTATCTACAGTTACCTTCCTGTGATGTAAAGGAGTCTGGCCATTGCATGTTTTCCTCTGGTAGACCCAGACCATCATCCAGCAGATTGGCAGTATGAGGAAAAAGCTACGGGTTTACGATTTTCAACCAGGTACAATACTGCAAGAGATTCAGGGATTCATCTAAAGCCTGGTGTTACAACTTGGATGTTACTTCAATAAGCATTAAGCAAAGTGTTGAAGCAAAATTACTCAGAAATTTAAATATGTAACTAGACAATTACAGAAGACATAGGCAGCACGTCGTCATGACTACATCATAAACCATGCCCACTTCATCTCACTTCACAACCCAAAAATGGCGAAACACATCTTGTGTTTTCAGGCAATTCTCCTAGCACATATCGTCTCCATGTTCAAAATCAACTTTTTCTGCATCTTTTAGATGTTGCCAATAACAACGATTACGTACAAGACAACAGGTGAGATTTGTAATACCTTATTTGCCAGCTTTCGCTTTTCTAGTCACAGACTAGCGTTAGCTCAAATGCCTGCCCACACCAGATGACATCACAAGTTCCCGGCCCCAGAACCAGGACAAAGTTGGTGGCGGTTCAGAGCTAAAAACTGCGGAACCGGCAGAAACTTTTTTGCAGTGGAAAAGCATGGCACCGGTTCCAAAATCGCGAAACGGGCTGTAACAGCATCTACACCAGTGCAGTGGAAAAACAGCAAATTTGTTTGTGTGCACTGGAATGATGGTTGAACCAAATTTACATATACAATAATTATGTTATTATTAAAATTGTGTTAACAACAATTTATGCAATTACAAAAAACAAAAAAAAAAAAAATCAAAATCAGCCTTTACACAATAATCTGCCATCGATAATTACCAATATGGAATAATATCGCAGTTTAAAATGTTTTTGACTGTATCGCCCGGCCCCACTTCGACATGTGGGTCTAATTTTACACACTGCAAACCACACTGAAGCCTCCAGACTGAAGCCATTCTCCAACAATATACAGTGACATGTGTTTGACAGGAGGACTCAGGACTAAAGCATCTGAGTAAGTCGATATCTGATCCTTCCTCTGGGTTACGAATCTAAGTGTATACAGAGCACAACATGTCATCCTTACTTCACTGTCAGTTCAGCACCTCCACAACAATCCATGTGTTGTCTGTGACTCACATGAGGTGACTGCTGCATTGTAATTGTATCGTGTCACCCGATGCCTCTGACCTCATTCCAAGTCATCTATATCTCAGCTTCTTTCACCAAAGAGTGAGAGCATTGTATCAGAACCGCTCGTGGCATTCCAGCCAAAGCACAGTTCACCAGCGTCTTGTACAACAAGATGAACAGATAAATACATGGCTCAACACATGAAAACTTATGTTCTCAGGTATATCAATGAAGATCAAATGAAGACCAGAGCTTGGAGTAACAGATCCAGCATGTGCCTATTAAGCATAAAGTACAGGGAGATGGTCTGTGGTAGCTGAACTAGTCTGGGACAGATGAGAAGAAGGCCCCAAGGATGGGTGATCTGATTGAGGGGCAGCAGTTCCATGATGACCACCAATTAAGTAAATATCTCCGCTGCCAGATACATAGACTTACTTCAGTGTATTAGTGAGCGTTTGCCTCAAAACTGAACTAGAACTTGTGAAATATATTTGAGATCTATCTACATGCCAATAGACAATGTAGGCTAAACTAAAAAGTTAACTGTGTAGCATGTTTCGTATATTATACTGTACAATAATGCATCTTTACATTGTATTATATGCAGTATGTACTGTATACAGTATATGCAGTGTACACGTATAACATGTGCATGCAGAATATTGTACAGTACATCCTATACTGCATATTGTATTGCAGTAGTAAACTGTATATGGTGTAAATAGTATATACAAGTGTATGTATACACAATGTATTACATATATTTCTACACACATAACATTATGTATAGTAATGTATGTTGTCTATTATGTATTGTACTTGACCATATGTGTATTATACTGTATTCTATATGTACATAGCCTTGTTTGTACAAGAGACACACCATCAGTTCCTTGTGCGCAAATATGCTCAGCCAAATTAACGGATTCTAAATTCTGAAAACAACTGAGATTTAAGGGCTAGGCTCCAGAGTCCAGACACTTGATTGTAGGGCTGCACAATTAATTGAATTTTAATCCTGATCACGATTTTGGGTTCCCACGATTAAAATAACATAATCGATCGATTTATACAAACGCAATGCGCTTCTGATCACGTGCCTTTATGTGCCAATCACAGCCGTCACCTGCACTGTGTTGCTAGAAGTTTCTCTGATGCAGTCGGAATGATTTATTGCGAAGCTAAAAAAGCAGTTATACAATGGATAAGTTTGCATGTTACTCGTGAAGAAAGGTCTTGTTCTGCTTGACCAGAGGTCAGTGGTCATAGCAAAGTATTCAACAGTTGCGAGATCCCTCTCTATTTCTCCACAACATTTTGCATACGGCGCAAGTTTTGCCACATTCAAAAAAATAACTGAGAAAGGGTATAACACATCTTTTGTCCAGTATGTTGACAATTTTCCTGAAGCCTTCATTACTCACCGTGTTCATTGGGCCAGTATCTTTGGCTAAATGAAATGTAATTGCGCCGTGTGGTTGTGAGCTGGATAGATACACTGATGCGCATGTGCCGTACAGACTCACTTTTATTGTCTGAGTTTGGCGTTTGACAGTTTAACAACTGCGTCATTGTTTTTCTTGCCCTTCATACATTCTTCATACTGCAGTTTGTGGTGTGTTTTCAGGTGTTTGTAGAAGTTAGTTGTGTTGCTTTGTGGCGCAGACACAACTCTGTACCACTCTTTGCTTTTGATTTGTTTTTCGTCAACGTCACTTGCTTTAAATCCGAACTATTTCCATTTATCCAGCACCAGACATTTTATTTTTGTTTTAATTGCCTGCGCTGTATGCAAAATGTCGTTTAGAAATAGAGAGGGATTTCAAGACTGTTAAATACTTTGCTATGACCACAGACCTCTGGTCAAGCAGAACAATGGAACCTTACATTAGCATGACCGTTCATTATATTGACGACAATTTTGCTATGAAAAGTATATGGTTGCAAACCTCGTTTTTCCCACAAGAGTTTGCAGGAAGATAAACTTGTCTGCATCACAACAGACAACGCATCAAATGTCATGAAAGCAGCTTCTCTGAATAACTGGACTAGGCTCCAGTGCTTTGGCCACAGGCTCCATCCAATAGATGAAGTAATCCAGTAGCACTAAATAAACGGGGGGAAAAGTCCAGGTAGTGAAGTTAAATCTTTTTTGAAGAGTAATTGTGTTTATTCTATGTGTAATACGTTCATGTGTGTGAATGATTTGTTTATAACATTAGTAATATAAGAACTGTACCAGTACGGATACACAGAGGTGAAAGCAGAGCTATATTTATGTAACAGTGCAATAATTTTTTAAATTAAAATCAATTAATAATCGTGAAAAAAAATCGTGATTTCAATATTGATCTAATTAATCATGATAATAATTTAGGCAATAATCGTGCAGCCCTACTTGATTGTGGAAACAAATGGCAACCAGGAACACAGAGATGTAATTATCTTGCAATTCCATTAATGCTGTTGTGCTGACTTGAAGAACCACTGGGTAAACAGCAGCATCTGGAATCTTGAGAACATTATGTGAAGGGAGGGCAACATAAACCTCTCTCAGAGTCAACACAGCACAGAGTGAACAACATTCTGCTTGTTTGGAGCATTACTTTTACTCAGCTGCTTGTAACCTTGCTTAAAAGATCCCCTGAGAGGCTCTAAAGCTCCCGCCGGACATGCTTAGATGAGCTGTATTGTACAATGGCTGGAAGGCAGGAACCTACGTGGAGCTTCTCCATAGTCTGGTCTGGCAGTCTGAAGCTTCTACTCGTACAGGAGCTGGTCTCCATGGGTTGTTTGACTCAAGTTGCTCTCGAGTGCCAATTACCATGAGATCAAAGGAAGCAGGAGGTCCTACAAGATCTCAAACCTCAGTCAAGTCAACATCAAGATGCTTTCACATCACTCAAAACAGACGAGAGCCTGATTATGGGTCCAGGCACCATGAAAGCAGGATACTGGATCCACAGGGAACTTTTTGCAAAAGTGTCTGAGTCATGCCAAGACCAAGGCAGTTGAAAACCTGATCAGCCAATCAGAATAAGTCATCTGTTTTAATGGGAGCATTTAAAATGTGCAACAAATGATTTTACCATAGAATACTGATATAATGTTTCTAAGATATGATGCTATGTTCATAACCACATCAATCTATCTGATGTGTTTAGGGCTGGGCAATATTGACTTGTAATGATATTACTCATGATAATATTGCAGGAACAAAATGGATGAAGATAAACCATTCAGCATCCTCTTTCTCTCCGCACAGTCCTGAGTCGTGCAAACACACACCTTGATCCACAACAGTAGAACTTAACAATCATACTAAACCAGAGCTCTTAACATCTGGACCCTGATTCTAGATGTTGTAATGACCAGTAGATACTGAGCGGTTGATGGAACTGATTGGTCGCCTACAGTCACCTGCTGATTACAATATTTCAGGGTCCAGATATAAAGACTTTAAGACAAGTCAAGCTTATTTCTGTAGCACATCATCCTACACCCAGGTCATTTAACTGTTCTTTATAGATAAAAAGACAATATTAAAAAAGAAATTGTGAATAAAAATATTTAAAGATAAATTGACAATACAATACAGACAGATAAATGAGCATGGTAAAAAGTAGATAAAAGTAAATTAGAAGAGAACATCTAGAGCCTAGGTTTAACTGGAGGCAGGCGGTTTTAGGCTTCAGCCACAGTTGGGGGCAGATCTGTTCTCCATGGGGATCTCCATCATAATGATCAAATGCCAATTCACCCTGTTTAGTTACAGATCAGGACACCACTGGCTTATTCACATGGCTCCATCCCAGAGAGAGAAGGTGTTTGAGTAAGAGGTAGTAAGGGTAAAACTGTGGTGATGTCAACAGATCACACAAATCAGAAGTAATACCCATATAGATCATACCGTCCCGGGAGCCCACCATGCACAGACTAACACCATCCAGCCACTCCCATGACCCCTGATCCTTTTGTGCCATTTGTCCTTGTGGCCTATGATCAGATGATGCACGAACATTTGTCAGGGCAAACATTTCTCCCCCAGTTGCCATGGAAGCAGCTCTACCAAGCATGGGGGTTGAAGAAGGAGAAGGGGTCAGAGGCAAGATCCCCACAAAACACCCCCCTTCAGCCATGCGCTGTTAAACAATGTGGAGAGCCGCGCTGTGTCCGGCTCCTGCAGAGAAAGAGCTCCATTGAAGCACTGTGTATTCATCAGGACAGAATGCAGACCATGCTTACGTCAGCGCCGACAGCCTCCTGACACACTGAGCCACAAAGACACCCACCCCCCCAAAAAAGGTGGCCTGTATTGTGATTGTGGAAAAATCGCAGATTACACAAAGCACAGGCTCGCACAGACATGTCGTCCTGGATAGTTGGACATCTCGGGAAGACAATAGATGAGGCAAGTGTCGGTTACCACGCCCTTTCCTGGGAGGACAGTGGAGTATGTGGCCTCCAAGACTCCTCAGAGACTCCTCAGAAGCAATAAATATGACTTGGACGAGCGAGGGACGCTACCCAGGGATGGGGGATGCCAGGGGGTTTAGAAAAGCCTAGAGCAGGGCAGGGATTGGCCAATACAAATAGTGTGCCAAGCCCAGATCCAGCAAACCCCCTTCTCTCCATGATCTCCCTCTTTTCAAGAGATCTTCTTAGAACCTGGTGCTCCCTGGAGCAAGCAGTTGTGTTTATTATTGGAGCCCAGGGGCAGTGCCTCACCATAATGAGCACAGGGTTAGGGTTTCCCTGCTTTAGACACACACACACACACAGAGAGATTCGCTTTTCTTGCTGCCTACTTTGTGCTCCATTGATCTTCTGTTGAATTATTGATGTGCTCACCACATTGCTGAAGGGTGCGTGAGAAAGGGAAACACTTTCACAGAGCGAGACAGCACTGAGCATTCAGCAAGTGTGCAAGCACACACACACACACACACACCCTATAGCTTCCAACACCAGCCAAAGTGATTCTTAATCCTTGTTCACCCTACAAGACTCCAGCTATGATTTCCATTTTGCAGAGTCGTCTTAAAAATCGCAGACAAAAGCAATTAATCTGTGACGAGTCATTGTGACACGATAAAAGACTGAAAGAAGATATCCAGCAAGCAGAAATAACGATTGACAGAGCAGCAGCCAATCAGAGGCAGGATACGAGTTTCACAGCACGGTTCAAGCCACTTGATGGGTCATTATTTTGTCTGCAAAGTACTTTTGTCAACATTTAGTCTTGTGCTAATTTCATACCTGTGGTATTAAATCAATAACAACAGATTCTCTATGATCATGTTTATTAGGCAAAAAACCCATGTGCTGCTACTGCCAATGTGTATTACCACCCTGGCAGTGACTGTGTGGTCGCCCACTGCCACGCTGGCTGTACAGCGCCCATCCCTAGATTCTGTACGCAATGTGCAACAACCCATTCGGTCATCCAAATTATTTTCCTCTTCCTCTATCAGTGCAGATCAGAGCACAGACAACTTGCAGCATGTTGCTGACAGACGTCCATGCATCTTTAGTGCAGGGGAATGGTGTTCAAGCACAACAAAGACAGTTTCTTTCCATCAGAATGTGATCTGAGGTAGTGTGTGAAAATCTGGTCGTGTGTACAGCCAATAGCAGATCAGTCATATGGTTGTAGAAATTGAGGTCTCTACACAGTTTTAGAGATTACGAGGTCACAGACAGTGTAGTGTGAACAAGGGGACACTTCACCTGAAGAGCTTAGTCCTAACACTGCAGGGAAGCCCGTAAGCTTGGAATTTGGGCATTCCATAACTGCTTTTTGGCTTTTAACTTTCTGCAATCAATACTGTGACTACCTCCAGTTCTTCACCACCCCCTCACATCTCAGGCAAAACATGGTCTGGTCCATGATCCATCATCATTTCCTTCCCATGATGCGAATTCGTCATATCTCTGATGATAATGAAAACAGCATTGATGACATGTTTACACTCACCGTCTCACACATTTCCATCATTATTTACATGTTTACAGAAGAACATTTCCCTTTGTTTTCAATTAGGAATCTGGCGAGCGTTGGTGTTAAAATTGCTCTTCTGCTCATCATTCCGCTCCTGGATTTTTGAATCACCAGCAGATCTGACTTCAATCAGTTCCATCAACACCTCAGTATCTCGTGGTGATTACAAAATCCAGGAGCGGAAGAGACGTGAAGAGCTCTGGTTTAATATGTGATGTCAGGATGAAGTTCTACCGAAGGTTTGGGTTATGGATTATTTTCATATCCGCATTTATATTGTTACTGAAAATACTACACCAGATATATCGGCATATCATTAAGTCTGTATCGCACAGCCCTGTTTCTGAGGCCTAGTGGGGCCCTGCAAAGCATCAGAGCTGACAAGGTCATCAGACAGAACGGCGTAGGGTCAGTTCAGACTACTGGCTCACCAGCAATGACAAAAAGCAGCAAACGAACAGACACAGCACATGTGACCTTTCTACTGTCTAAGCATAATCAGTTGAGCCTCCTACTCAGTCAGACTACATCATTCAGGCACAACAACAAAACAACAAGGCAGAGTAATACACTGGGGCTGCTCTGTGTGTAAAGGCCTTTATGGTGCAGGTTGCACCAGGTGCAGGGGTAACTAACACACATGTGCAAACACATTTCCCTCACATTCCTGGAGGAAAATCTGAGCACAAATCTGTTGCCTGTGTGTGGAATCCAAAGACAGCATCTTCAACAAAGAGATCCTGTCGGTTAGAAAACATGGTTCTTCGTGGATCTACCAGGAAGCTTCATGCTACAGATCATGCAGGAGAGTCCCACAATGTCCTCTCTTACACGAAAATCCAAAATGAAAAGCTTGTGTTTCATTTACTGGATCATGTTTATAATTATGTATTCATATCGCATGTATTCATACTATCTGAAGAAACAACAAAGGCAGGATGGACTCCAGACCAGTGAGGAAGCCGTTTGATGTTCCTGCTCCTGCAGCCACATGTGCACTCCAGCACCCTAACAAACTAGGCCACAGACACAGACGTCCCTTCCTCTCAGTGGTTTCTCCTGCGGCAGTGATTTTGAAGAAGAAATGTTCAAAACCCAAAACACAAGCAGTTTTGTTCCATTCCCCCACCCAAAATAAGTGCCAGAAATATCAGTTCACCATGCATTTTGGGTGGTGGGGAAGTTGGAGCCAATCCTCAGTTCATGCAGGGTTCATCCTGGACAGGAGACCATCCCATCACAAGGCAACACCGACACACACCGACACACACGGGCAGTTTAGAGCAGCCAGTCAACCTAAACCACAAGACTTTGGACAGTGGGAGGAAACCAGAGCACCCGGAGAAAACCCACACAAACACAGAACCCAACACATAAAAGTTCCCCACAGTGAAATGTGACCCATTCAAACAGCGTCCAGGGAACGGTGTAGCAGGACGGTACCCTGCTCAAGGGTCTCTCAGTGGAACCTGGGCTGGGACTCAAGGCCAAGGTCCTAACCACTAGGCAAACACTGTCCACCACTGCACAAGTGTGTCTCACTCTTTAACTCTGTGGAATATATGATCTAATAGGGAGAGTGTGTCAGATTTGAATGCTGGTGGAGGGAAAACCATGCTATTGAGAAGTAGACTCTGTATTCTGTGACTAGATAGTAGCGCTGGGTTTTTAATCAGCTACAGGAACAAGAAAACATCCATCAGGTTCAGCATTCCAGCACCAGATCACTGATGAGGTCAGGTGACTGGGGCCCCTTAGTGTCGGCAGGAATTACCTCCCATACCAATGGCGCCTTTGTGACGAGACAGAGAAAGGAAGACAGAGACAGAGAGAACCTGTTTAGATTTGTGGGGAGAACCTGGAAGCGGGTGAAAGATGTAGAGGTATTAGGTTTTAAACGTGTATCAGCTGGGTTAGTTCTCCTATGTAAATGTGCATATAGGATGTGGCTACGTGTGTGGTGTCTGCAGTTCAAGTTGAAATAAAGTTAAATTCTACAGTGTTTAAGTACTGACAAACTGAAAAATCATATTATGATCACAATTTAGCGCAATACTGATATAGATCACCATATCGCCCAGCTCTAGGTGCAATTATGTTTATGTATTAATTTTATTTATTTTACATGATCATTTCCAGGCTTTATGTATATAAGAGTCAAGATTATTTTATTTCTATTGTTTTGTGTGGGTTTTTTTTCAGTGAATGTTCTCATAAAGGGCCAAGGTCCTAACCACTGGGTTACAACCACCCACTGCACACTATGACTGCATGACCTGCATCATCCAGTATCTCAGAAAGAACATAATTCTCTCTGCTGGCACCAGCTGGTAGCATCATTTTCATACAAGGCCAGGTCATAACGGGGTTTGTCTGAAATTGGTGATTATGACTGTGTTTGTACATCTGGTCTATGGGAGTGTGAGCTACCGTCACGGGTCTAATTGAGAGTCTCCAGCCTCTGGACGTGCTTAAACAGGCAGAGTCTGGCGCCTGCATACAATATCTGTCATGCTTGTGTGTGTGTGTGTGTGTGTGTGTGGCATGGGTACTGTACATGGATACAAGTGGTTACATACATCTACCACAATCGTAACCTAAAAAACATGTGAAAAACAGCCTTTTCAAGATATTTCTGACCTGGAAATATACAAAACACACATATCTATGTATCTGATGTTTTACCCTTTCTTACCAAAAACATGATTCTGTCAAAATAATAATAATAATAATAATAATAATAATAATAATAATAAACACACCATTGTGGCCAGTACAAAACTGTTGTTGTCAAGTACAGAGCAGCAGAAATCATATTTCACTGACATAAAGCTCATTTTACATTTGGCTCCATTATATGGTTAGGACCTTGCCTTTGTGATGAGAAGGTAGGAAGTTCAAGTCCCAGTCCAGGAGTCACTGAGGAATCCATGAGCAGGTACCATCCTGCTACACTGCTGGTTAAATGCAGAGGTCACAATGACGCATCTTCATTTCACTTCAATAGAAGCCAAGACAGTCTCTTATAAAAGTTGTACCAGGTTTTCATCTGACCACAATGATATGAAGGTTTTTTTTACTCCATGAACCATGTGTGTTCAAACAAAAAAGGCCTATGAAAAGACATGCAGCGTACATCTGAGCACTACATCTCAATGGAACTGAACAGTGACCGGTCCAAACAGCAGATATTCCTCTGTTTTTATGCCTCTCTCCAAGTATCCCAACAATCTGGAAGTGTGTTCACCAGCACGAGAACGTCTGTAGCCCCTGGGCCTAACGGAGGACAAGTCTGCAATAGCACCAACAGGCCACAGGAAGAAACTTCAAAGGCAGGACAGCCTCCACCAGTGTTCAAAATAGGCTTTAAATTATCATGTACAGAAGACAACGTTGCGCAAACCGGGTCTTGCATAAGGCACAAACATGAAATGCTTCACATTTGCTTCTAAGCACGAAGGCCCTGTAGCTGAGGCTGCCTCCATGGCATGTGTGACCCCGGCCATTAACCTGACTGGCTCTGCCCTGCTGGAATTATGGGTTACTTTTGACCAAGGGATACACATCTGGTTCGAGTGAAAGCTAGCTGGAGCTCTGAAAACCTGCCGCATTTCAAGCTCTCCTTGTCCCTATACACAGGAACCTCCCAGGGCTACGCACGGGGGCTCTCAAGGTAATCCAAAACACACAGCTCCAGGTTCTGAGTCTGTGTGCTCCTTCTGGGGCTGTCTGCAAGAAGTTTGCACGCACTGTAGCTCTTTATGATGAAGAGTTGAAGGCTCACATTTCGTGTGTGTGTGTGTATGTGAGAGTGTGGGTGTGTGTCAGAGAGAGAGCGAGCACAAGGGCAGGTATAGAGAATAGGATTATCTAAATAGTCATAAGTAAAATTGCTGATTGGGGGAAAAACTTATGCCAGCACCACTGGCCTGGGAGAAATACAAAGAAACATAAATCATTACAACATTAAAATATGTAAGAAGAATCAAGCCTAGCATCATCAAAATAGTCAAATTCAAAGGCAATGAGAAAACACCACTCAAGAAAAACATTGATTAATTACTTAATTTTAAAAATATTAACACAAGGCTTTCACACAGTGGTACAGGTCAATGAATGTGCTCTGAGGGACCGCAACCAACTAATATGATGTTGCATGTGCGTGTTCATTTGGGACTGTTAAACTCTAAGCTGCAGTCCAGACTGTAATGTTGTGTGTTTACCTGTGGGGGCAGTAATGAGTCAGTCCAGACTGTAATGTTGTGTGTTTA
>JBBIGC010039754.1:0-11835 GCA_037576955.1 Lepidarchus adonis
GATTCTATAAACTCTGTGAAGTTGCTTTGTGACAATGTCAGTTGTAAAAAGCGCTTTATAAATAAATTGACTTGACAGAATCCGGGTCCGAGCCCCTACATCACCATGATCCAGGCATCAGAGTGGAAGAGGATCACTGGCACCTCAGAGTAGCTCAGCAGACACAGAGGGAGAGAGGGAAAGAAGGAGAGAGACCAGAAACCTATGTCTGAGGACCCTCTGGATCTGCCCCTTATCTAGAACTAACAGAAAGCTTGGCTAAACAGATATGTTTTCAGCTTGGACGTAAATATTGAATTGTGTCTGAGACCCAAACAATATTTGGAAGATTATTCCATAACTGCGGGGCTTTATAAAAGAAAGCTCTGCCCTCTGCTGTGACCTTGAAGCATGAGGTATCAGCTAAAAGTCTGAATCTTGTGATATAAGTAGGCATAGTGGCTCATAAGGGACCAAGAGTTCACACAGATACTGTGGTGCAAAACTGTATTTTATAATCAATGCAACATTTGATTAGGAGTCAGTGCAGATTAGATCAAATTGGGGTGATGTGCTTGTATTTTCTGATTCTGCTGCATTCTGGACTAACTGCAGCTTGTTTATGGACCTACTAGTACATCCAGAGAGTAAAGCATTACAACTACAGGTAACATAAGCTTTAACTAGTTTTTTTTTCCCTTATCTTAGCAATATTTCTGAGATGAAAGAAGGCAGTCCTAGTAGTGTTATCTACATGGACTTTAAATGAAAGTTGATGATCACACAAGTCTTTCACTGTAGTACAGGATGAAACAGAATGGCCCACCCAAGTTACTGTGTAATTGGACAGCTTGCTCCAAGTTGCTAGTGGGCCTATTATGAGCACTTCTGTCTTTTCAGAATTTAACAGTAGGATGTTTAGAAACATCCACTGTCTAATGTCCTTCACAAATTCCTCAATTACATTAAGCTGGTGTTTCTCATCTGGCTTTGCTGAAACATATAACTGTGTGTCATCTGCATTGTGCACTTTCAATGATTTCTCAATGCTGGTAACACTTACTTTAGAAGTTAAGGATTTTATTTTAGGCCAGAAGAAGAGTAGAACACTAGTTATTCACTAATTATTATCCAGTGTTGACCAAAGGAGGATGGCTTCCCCTACTGAGCTTTAGTTCCTCCCAAGGTTTCTTCCTCAGTTCAGGGAGTTTTTCTTTGTCTCCGTCGCCTTGGCTTGCTGGGCTCAGACCCAGACCTTGTAAAGCTGCTTTGTGACAACACCTGTTGTAAAAAGCGCTATATAAATAAAACTGAATTGAATTTAATTGAAAAACAGCACCTTAAATGCTTCATGCCATATGTTGATGAATTCAATTCAGTTTTATTTATATAGAACTTTTTACAACTGACAAAGGAAAATAGAAGGAAAAACTCAATGAACTGAAGAAGAAACCATGGGAGGAACCAAAGCTCAGCAGGAGAACCCATCCTTCTTTGGTTGACACTGGGTGGTAATAAAATAAACCAGTCAAAAGATACACAACAGATACATGAAAGAAAGAAAAAAGTTTATGAAAGTATGTTAATTATGGCTAATTAGTTTCATGGTTAGCAGTGTAGGCAGCAGATGAACATGAGGGGATGATTGTTGGTGGTCAAACCAGACTAAGATGGATGGGCCAGAGAAAGAAAAAAAGCCCCACTGGTAGAAGGATCAGCTGGAGGGCACAGAAGCGAGTGGGCAGATCCTAGTGTAGTGGATGATCTAGTCAACTGTATGGGCGGGTTGGAAGCCTTGGTGATGGAAAAGAGCACAGCTGTCCAGGTGGGCCATGATGAGGGTCAGTCAGGTAGAATGCATGGGTGGCAACTCCTCTCACTGATGAGTGAATCTAGAATCTTCTATATAAAAGGCAGATTAGAGATTGGTCTGTAATTCAACATGTTGCATGAGTCAAAACTAGGTTTCTTGATGAGCACCTTTATGATAGCTAATTTAAAGGCTTCTGGTATATACACAAGGTTAAGTGAGGAGTGTATGTATGTCAAAAGAAATATATAAAAAAATAATTGCTGGCAAGATTAGTAAGCTTGTAGGAACAGAGTTAAGTAAGCAGCTGGTAGAATTTGCTGAATAGTTTATTCTACTAAGATTTGTCTGCTGGACAGTGTTAAAGAAAACCAGAAATGTTGTTGTAGCTGTACTCCCTTCTGTATTTGAATCAGGTGAAATGGACACTGGGCTTTGTATCTATAGGACCAGATGGAGAGATGAGTGCAGTTGGAGGAGAGTGAAGAGATGCACCTATATTATCTTTGAGATAAAGCTCATAAAGGATGAGGTAATGATCAGAGATTTCTGTGGATTGTGGAAGAATACCTATGCTATTGATATTTTTACCCAGGGTCTGAATTAAATCAAATAATAATAATAATATAATAATAATAATAATAATAATAATAATAATATAATAATAATATAACAATAAATGGCTATGTAGGCTAACAAATTTGCTAATTATTTTAGGAACATTGTGTAAGGACCAAGTGGCCTGTAAATGGTAATTAATATGAATTAAATTTTGTTTGTGTCTAAATTGTTTACATTAAGTGAAAGAATCTCAAGAGAAGTAGAGGAAGAGTTCTGTTTTCTGTAAGACTCAGGGAACAGACACAGTCTCAATAGAGTGGACTGTGGGCTACACCTCAGAACACCTAGCAGATGGTCGGTTTAGCCAGTCTATCTGCTGTCTGGCCTTGGTCTGGTCCTGCTTACTGAGCTACACTGCTGACCATCTAAAAGACTATGGGCTATGCTGTGAGAAAGGAGAGCAGCATCCTCTTGTGTGGGGTGAATACCATCCTGGGCTGAGAGACCAGGCTTGCCCTCAAAGTTGGGTCAATAATCTATAAATCCTACTTTATTTTCTGTGCACCACTTGGATATCCAGCAATTTAGCACCCATATCCTGCTGTACCCACCTATAACCAAAGCACTTATAACAGGCTTCTCAGCAGGCATTTTGCTGAGTAGGGTACACCTGTTTAACATGCAAATGGAGGGGGACAGTGGTACATGTGTGGGAAAACCTTAGCCAGAGTCTTGGTTTTCCGACTATGGTGGCAAGATGCAACCCAGATGCCCTGCTGTAAGACCGGAATCATGGGCGCACTATCTGTACCTAAAGCTAAGGCGCCCAGAATGGTTAGCACTGAGCCTGAATCTAGCTTGTTAGACTTAATTAGCATTTGAATGTGCACCTCTAACTGAGAGACCTTCTCCATCAGTGATGAAACTAATCTCGCAGACGAAATCTAAACTATTACTGGTGATGGAGGAGGAAGAGCTAAACATACCACACTCAAACAACAAGCCCAGTAAAATCCAATAGTGCTCACACTGCAAGTTGGTGTCTGTACAGTCGAGTTGAGGCCAAGTTTGCAGGTCGGCAGCAAATGTCAACAACCAAACTGCTGCATGTGCAAAGAAATGCCACTACAGTTCAATAGGGAGGTTCTATTGAGAAACTTTTGATACATTTTTAAATTGGTGTTTGCTATGTTGGTAGCTTCTTTTGTGTCCTTTGTTTGAAAGCAGGATATGTCTTTAGATTCCTCTATCCATCTCTGATCCTGACAGGTTCAAATGTCTTCTGCAGCTCCTTATGCACATGTGCTACCATTATTCATGCTTCATGTTGACTGTAATCACATGATGTCCACTGGGGCTGGACTTTGAGTGACAGTAGGAGTTAAACCAGTGAGTTTATCGATAGTGTGGAAGCAGCAGTGATGGGTGAAATAGGCTATTGATTTCAAAAGGGAAGAGTATAAAAGGGTTCTCAAGGGAACAAAGGGCAGAGAGTAGAGAGATTACCATTGTGGAGTGATTTGAAGTGTGGTGTAAAAAAATGGAGTCTGATGTTAGAAATAGGCTAAGGTGTAGCGACTAGCATGCTAATTTATTAGCTGAGGTAAAGCCAAACTGAACTGGGGCTTCTCATTGTGCTAGAACCTTACCAGATTTGTTAGTGGGTGCACTAACAACACATAGCCCCTCTGAGTAAAAACACTAGCCAGTCTTTAGCCCTCACCAAATAAGGACCCCACCACTTCACCACTTACTGCTGCTAATGCAGTGCTTGCAGGGTTTAAATGTCACAGTTACTCTGATGGTAAACATTGTTTCAGCACATGGTCAAGAAGCTCTTATGTTTGTGTGCAATTCTCGGCAAAAATCAGAACAAATCACCTGCAGCTTTGCAAGCAAATAAGCAAAAATCATGAATAGGGGTGTGACAAAATATTCATGCGTTGATTAATCGTCATCCTTGCCTATGCGATACAATAATCGATACACAGACAGCAATATCAATAATTAAAATAATAACCATTTACCGCTCATTTGACTGCGTCGATGCTTCTTCTCTCCTGAGGCAACTTCCAAACAATTAGATAGCAGAGAAAGCTCTAAATCTAAAGTCTGACTTTGGCTTTTAGAAAAATGGCAGAACAGAGTGTGGATTATTTTGTGATGACCTTATCGCTGCGAGTCTCTTTCTCACACTTGTTTAATAGCAATGGATGACCCTACAGGGGGACCTTTTCAGTTTGAGCAAACACACATCACTGGAGACCTTTTTTGAAAAAGGGTGGAAAGAACCAACAATCCAAGTGTGCAGAATTGTGCATCCCTGCCAATATCTAGCGTTTGCTGAACTGTATTTAACAATAATTTCTTTACAAAAAATAAATTACCTTTTATGCTGCAGCATTAGGTTCATTCCTGAAATAGGCCCAGATAAAACAGACAAGAATTTACTGGAAATTCTCCTGAAGACCTGCTGTACTCCTGCTCATAAGTAATCTGCACTAGGGCAGTAGTTAATTTGATCTGGTTTAGCCTTTTCTGCATTATGTGCACTTTTCAGCTGCTATTGAATGTTGATATTACTTAGCTTGATCTTGAAATGTTACGATAATATGTTATTATTTTATTCATGTTCAATAAAGGCTGGCTGGTTACATCGCAAGCAATTACGGTTCCTTGGCTAGTCTGAGTGCTCATGTATGGTGAGTGTATAATGCACATGCACAAATGCACTGCAGCATCAGGCCCAATTTCATATTAATCTTAATCCGTCCCTGGGTTAGAGTAAACACCATGGTGAGATCAAAAGAGCTGTCTGAGGCCTTCAGAAAGAAGATAGTAGCAGCTCAAAAGTCTGATAAGGGTTTAAAAAGATCTCAAAAGAATTTGCAATTAGCCATTCCACTGTCCAGAAAATAGTCCACTAAGTTGAGGACTTCCAAAACAACTGCCAACATCTGGCAGTTCAAGCAAGTTCACCCCAAGAGCAGATCACAAGATGCTACAAGAAGTGAGTAGTAGGCAGATGTCAGAGACTGGTAGGTGGCTACAAGAAACATGTAATTGCGGTTATTTCAGCCAAGGGTGTAACACTTGCTATTAGGGAATAGGGTTTAATGAATAAATCAAGGGTGATTTTTGTTGTTTGCTTGCAATTAAATCACTTTCTGTTCCAGCAATAAATAAAAACAAGATTGGACTTTGATATATGACAATGTTTCCATGTTCATGTATTTGTGTAGCTTTCATTGATTGCTTTTCTGCAAAAAAAAATAAAAAAGTACAATAAGCAATTACTTGTAACTAAGCAACTATTATTTCTTAGGCAGCATGCATAGAGCAATATCTTAACAAACCTGTATTCATAATCAGCAAATATTTAACATTTTCTCATATTTAGCAGAGAAACAATAAGCTTTTCATTCAACTAAACCTATTATGCATACAGCAACATCTAAGCAACATTTATTTATTATTTGGCACATGGCGATTGACTGAGGAAATCAACAAAGCACAGTTAAGTCATGTAATTATATAATTAACCCTTAAGAGTCTATTTCTCTTATTATTGATATTTTGAAATCTTAACAAAACAAAACAAAGTTATACTTTGTATATGTAATTAATTCAATTTTTATTTAATTTGCATGTTGTATTAAAAGGTTTCAGCATATTTCTGACTTTGTTCTATACTTTTCCCCAAAATCTACCTCATATGCTCAACAATATCTTATAGTAAATGCATATTATTATAATATCGTCTAGTTATTGAAACAAATGTGTCAACTGCAACAGACATGAGAAAAATTATATAAGCAACAACATGCTTATATAATCACTGGCAGTAACTGTGACTTCCAAGGGTAAATAGCTTGATTGTAGCAGCATATTCTCAATGCCAGTGTCCAAGAATTGAACTGGTGGAGGTCATGGAAACAGCAGGTCACTCTGGCTAGAACTGACACATCAAAGGCAAGAGAAGAAGAGTGTTGAATTAGAGCTGCTTTGTGCACTGATGTGGAAGCAATGCTCCAGTCTAATGAGCTCACCGTAAAAGGATTATAGCATCTTTATAGAATAGCATGCTGATTAACTCAGTCAGAAGCCAAAGTCAGACTAAGGTCGTCTACCAAAAAGGGAGCGGAAACTGCCTTGACTGATCTGTTGTAAGTAAATGGTGAAGGAGCAGGTAGAGACAGCTAGCTTCACAATAACTCATTTGCATAATATTATATAGAAATCCTCTTATGCTATTTATCTACTGTTGTTATTATGCTTTACTAATAGACAGTATCTTGTATACTGCCTTAGTCATTACTGCCACTGCCAGTACTGTTGTTCTGTACAAGTATTTTTTTCTTTTGCCACCACTCATCATACTGTCTGTGCTTGGATTTTCTACATACTGCTTTTCGACTTCTGTTTTATTTTCTCTTATTGTCTTTATAACATTGGCTTTGCAGTTTCTGAAAACAATCTCCTAATTCTTGTGCAATGACAATAACGATTCTATTCTATTATACAGTACCAAGAACTGTGGGAGGGTGAAGGCTAGCATGTGGAAGCTGCATCACATCTTTTCAAACTGCTGTTAATGCAATGTCATTTAACACTAACTGTCAATTCTGTTACATCAGCTACAACGTCTAATGGGCTGGTTAGCATAGCACTTAATTATTGGGGGAGAGGACAATGCCAGTTGTAATTTCTCAGACTTCCAGAGTGCTGTGATCCTGAATAATAAATAAGTTCTTCTTGACTGCTTATACAGGTTTCAAGACAATGTGTCTCATGCAAGTTCTCAAAGTTTTACAAAATCAACACATATTGTAAGAAAAATAATTCCAAACAATGATCACTAATATTGTCCTTAACAATCTTCACAGCAAAATAGAAGATACGTTGCTCAAATAAGTTACTGTATCTGTTTCTCTCTTACTTCTCAGTTTAATCATTATTAATTCCCACATGCTTCCTCAACATGATGGCAAGCTAACATTCATGTGAACTTCTACCAAATCACTTTAAACTGCTGCTAAGGAATTATCATTAGACTCAAAACAATCGGCGGAACATTAATTACATCGATTAACAGAGGCCTATACTGGCAGGGATGAGAAAAGAAGGGTTATCCTGTCCTTCAGGGAGTGTGAAGCTGATAATGCTCTTGTAGACTCCTTTTCATGGGTGGCTGCAGAATCACCAGAGGTCAAACCAACAATCTCCTAAAAGTGAGGTCAAGATGGTGGTGCCCCATATGGACAAACTGAAAGTGCAACTGTCAAAGTGAAATTGCTTCTGTTTTTGTTTAGATACATGGGCTACATTTACATCTACAGCATTTAGCAGATGCTCTTATTCAAAGCAATGTACAACTGCGCTTTGTAGCCCACGTCTGTTCTTCTAGTTGTAAAGCTAAACCTATCAACTATTGTAAAGCACGTTTAGCAGCATTCCAATGTATAAAAAGTGCTCTATAAATAAACCTCATTATTATTGTTATTATTACTGAGCTGGGCTAAGTTTTTGGATACAGACAATGAATGGAATTAACAAAAACGTAATGAATTTGCATCAGTGCATTTATATTTGCAATGCGCTCTCCAGTCAAATAGCATAGTCTAACCTTCTATTCTTTTGCAGTCCTAGCAGTCATTTACTCTGATTTCACTACATTAGTTTCTGTAGCTTTGGTAATCAGATGATGATACGTAGTCAGAGACCTCCCAAATCCTTCCCAAGAGGAGAAAGAAGAGCTTGAACAAGATGTAGAAATTGTGAACAGAATGAAAATAGATTAAAGAGAATGGGTGGTTTTGGAGAAAAGGAGTCAATTATTTCAGCAGACTGACACTGGCCTCACACTGACAACGCCTTCTTCTGTTTACTATCTGTATCATATGGTATATTTTGAGGTACATCCGATGTTGAATCACCATAATCAATATATGATCAATTAATCAGCATTTGGGTATATTCTATTAAGCAAGGCCTGATTTGACACAGGGGTTCTGATCAATACAGTCTGGCCTGTTCAGCAGTAAGGGCAATAATCTTTTTGTGATTGGCTCATGGCAGGTGTACAGTAACGGGAGCATGGCTTAAGGCTGAAGGAGACTTGTTTTTCAAAACTCTTGAAGTAACGTCTTTGTCCTCAACCGGCAGAATTTATCTATTTCATTAAAATGGCAGAGGCCTTCCTTATCAGAAAGTACTCCCTTTGCATTGGAAAGGGGCACAGAGGAAGAGCTGTATGTGGCCTTGAACATGAGCAGAACACATGATAAAAAGTTCATTGGGTTTAACCTGAGAAGTAATTCATGATTTGTTCTATGCATAATCAAATGTTATAATTGCTTCCGAGATCAGTAAATAATGTAGATTGTGTTGATTTATGTATAATTTAATCACTTTTATATTCATGTTGACACTAATTAAGTGCAAAACACTTTCAGATTCAAACTTTCAATTAATTAACTTCATATTCTATAACTTGTAATCATGTTTTATGATAGTTAAGGTTTTGTACACTAATACAAGAACAATAAAAACTATGTACAAGCTTGTTGATCCTGACTACCTTCTGTAAAACTAGGAGAGAGGGGTGAGCAGAAGGAGGGCCTGAGGGGAGTGAACATGAGAGGAAGTAATGTGATTGGCTGTAAGAATAGTATGGTTTTTGTGATTGGTTGAAAAGAATTGTATAAAGTTTGCTCCAGACGGTAGGATCTAGATCTTGGCTGGCAAGTGTGAAGCTTCTGATTGAATATCAATAAAGCATCACTTGATTGCAATCTCCTGTTGCCCGAAGTGGTTTCTGAAGGCTGAACTTATCTCGCCACAACATTCACACACTGCAGTCATTTTTAGATGATTTTTTTCCAGTATGTCATGTCTGTCATGTCTGTTCCTGCTTGAAAGCTCACACTGGTGTGGGTCAGTTCAAGAAACAAGAAAGACTGAGCCTCTCCAAAGCTTCTGTATGCTCTCCAAGGTTCTGAAATGCTGCCGCAGGGGGTAATTAAGCACTATTTTTCCTGGAAAGTACTGTGCTTGTTATTATAGTTATATATCTGCAGGTCTTGTACTACCTGGTGCTTTTATGTAGAGCTAAATAATCTCTGATTGCTTCAATAATGATAAATGCGATAAGAACATAAAAAAACTGTGTTTATTACAAAAATTATACGGACGGCCCGGATTTAAATAGGGACTAGCGTTTGTTGGAGATGGGCTATTATTCGACTCGTAGATGGAATGGTAATGGTATTTATGGCCACCAAATGTCATGCAGCTTCTTCGCATTCATTTTGACAAAAGATAAAACATCACTACTAAAATCATCCCTCTGTCTGTTTGGCGGTGATACTTGTCTGTGATGCTGCTGTTATTGTGGGAGTGGTTTAGCACTGAATGCAGTGATAAGTTTAAACAGAGACACTTTATATCCATCAATAACCCTCAGATATCACAACAGAAATAAGTAATTATGCTTTTCACTCATATAGAAATCAGAGGTTTTTATTGGAACCGGGCATCAATAAGAGACGGGCTATTATTAGAAGATATATGGTATACAATTATGAAAGCAAGGTAGGTCATCAGTAGGTAAGAACTCAGCACTTTATACTTGTTTATTACGTCAGTCATCATTACACCTCATGCATTGCTGCATCTTCTTTCACACAGCCGCTCTGCTTTAGCTCAGCAACATCATATCACAAGTGTGGGAGATTTTATGGAGAGGTTTATACATTTTATAAGGCACAGACAAAAATATGTCATCAGTAATTATCTCACATCATTTCAGAAAGTACAAGGGACATGTCTTCCTTCGTTATTTTACTTCTATGCAAACTCCACTACCAAATTGTATCCACAGGAATGAATAACATACATAAGCACCCCACTTATATTAGAATAATACAAACACACTACAAGAGCTCTGTAAGCAAGGTGGGATACCATAGCATATACCTAGCAACACCCTATCAACCACCTGAAGTACCATAGCAATTGGCAAGTAACTAAGCAAACATCTAGGATGCGTTAGTAACCACTTAGCATCACCTGGAACACCATTATAATTCCTTATTAACATGTTTGCAACAGCCAGAGAGACTGTAAAGACCTGATATACCACACCAACCACCTAGCAATGTAAGGGTTGCGCGCCAACAAACCCCTGCAGTACACCTCCACGCCAATAGGAGTAGACGCCCTACCAGAGCGGGTAGTGGCAACCGCCGCAATACCCGCCGCTGACCGGGGGGGTCAGCGATGAGTTAATCATCAGTGGTAATGACAGTCACCTGTGAGTGCAGGTATAAAGCTTCATGGATGTCGGCCTGGCCGACCAGCTCCGTATCCCACTAACACACCCCCTGAGCCTCTCCGCCATTGACGGCTGGTCCGTGGGCCCGGGGGTGGTGACTCGGCAGACCCGCCCCGTGGAGTTACGCATAGGCCAACACAAGGAGAGGGTCACATTTCTCCTGGTGAAGGCCCCTGCTCTGCCGGTTATCCTAGGGTACTCGTGGCTCCAGTGACTCAACCCCCGTGCCGACTGGGGTACGAGTACTGTGGTGTCCTGGGGACCCCACTGCCATAAGGCATGCCTGGCCCAGAACGGTCAGAAGGGGACACGGGGTTCCCCCAGGGCTAGGGCCTCTGGCTCTCAGGTGCCCAGTGGGCCTCGGGACCTGAGAAGGGAAAGTGGCCCACAGGAGACCCTTACGTGGCAGAGGGTGCTTCATTGCGTCAGGGTTTTTGACGGGGGGTCGTAGGGCTCGGAAAGCCCGCTGGGCGGCCGCTGGACCCAAGGAGAGGCCAAATGGTTGCCTGTCTGCATGGTCTCCTGCTCATGGGGCGAGGCCGCCACCGGCCGGGCCAGGCCCCCATGTCTCTCGCCCCGGCCCAGGGGGTCGACGACAGGTCGGGGTCAAGTGAGTTGCTTGGGGCCCTAGGAACCGTGCTTGGGTTCCCGAGGGGGCCGTCGGGGCTCTAGACGAGGTCCTGTGGGGTCCTGTGGCTGGTTTGGGGTCGTCAGGCGGGGGGTGGGACTGTAAGGGCTGCGCGCCAACAAACCCCTGCAGTACCCCTCCAGACAACACGGGGGACTGTAAGGGGTGCGCGCCAACAGACCCCTGCAGTACACCTACGCCAATAGGGGTAGACGCTCTACCAGAGCGGGTAGTGGCAACTGCTGCAATACCCGCCACTGACCGGGGGGGTCAGCGGTGAGTTAATCATCAGCGGTAATGACAGTCACCTGTGAGTGCAGGTATAAAGAGGCCTCTCGCCTTAGCCCCGTTGCTGGTCCATTGTTCGTAGCTTATGTGACAATACCAGCCGTTAATTTGGTGAAGGTTGAGACGGCGACTCTCTTTCCCATACTCGACTGACTTTTCTCTGTTTCTCACTTTATGTCAAAGTCTCTTATGTGCTGATTTTCCTACTGCTCCTTACTACTTCAGTACTTGAGA
>JBBIGC010039764.1:0-11834 GCA_037576955.1 Lepidarchus adonis
TGTGTGTGTGTGTGTGTGTGTGTGTGTGTGTGTGTGTGTGTGTGTGTGTGTGCGTGTGCATGTGCGTGTGCGTGTGCGTGTGTGTGTGATTTTAAAATTCTACACAAATGTGTGCTTCATAATATGCATTATTTTATGTAAATCATTTCTCAGAGCACTGTACAGGGCTTTATGTGAGTTTTTCTGACTTTATGACAAAGTGCCAAATCATAATCCAGCTGAGTCCTAGTGGGGTTGTTGTAAAAGGCAAATTATTTCAAATCTCTCTCCTAAATGTTGGTAGTATTTGACTTATTCAGCTGTAGACAAGTCTTGGCAAAATATTTGGATAGAGGATGTTCCTTCTGTGTGGGAGTGTGTGGGCGCAGTTTCGTGCCTGTGGTTAGAACGTCCTTGCCACATTTTATTGAGCACTTCACATGATATTGCTCCCAGTCCTTATGACTGACCTTTTATCTAGGACAGCCAGAGCTGTGTTATCAAATGATCCTCTATTCTTCATCCAAATTATACAAAAACATATTTCATTTTTACAAGGCCATATATTATGACCCTATTGGTGCATCATCATAACTAATTTTCACTGTATTGTTAAAACAGCACTTTAAACTGTTTATAAAATGGATATTTCTGGTCATCATTGATTGGCTAAGCTATATTTTATAATATTGATAATACTTGATATGCACACTTACAACTTGCACTATGCTAAGACACTAAAACCTCTGTGCTGTGAAAGAAACTGACCTTTGATTGGACAGTGAACTCACAGATGGTGCTGTTTAAATTGCTGCTGACCATTTATTTTTTAATATAACTAGCCTAACTCCGCAATCAGACAGACTAAAGCATTGCTAATAGGTTAAGTGACTCCCCATTTATATCACAAACTTTGAATTAAAGTTATCTTCTAAACTTTTGGTGAAACTGCAACATACAGTAAAGTAAAAATGTATTTCAAATATTTGTGCTTTAGTTAGATCTGCCTCAAACCCAGGATACCTCACAAATGGCTCCTTTCTTCCCACATTGTCCACTGTGTAAATTATGAAATTTTTGCTTGAACAATTTGACCAGCTGACCAATTATGAAAATGTGGTAAAATCCCAAATGTCTTTAGACATATTTTGCAATGTGTGAGTACCAAAATGAATAATTTATTTGATAATTTAATAAGCAAACCTACATATGAAGTAGGGCTAGGCGATATATCAAGTATACTTAATGTATCTCGGCTTGTTCCACATGCAATATGGTAAATGACTATATTCTAATCATCAAGTATAAATCCTAACTTTATTGTTAAACAGCAATAACGTTGAAAACATTGGACTTCTGAAATGAGGCCCTGAACTGTTGAGCAACTCAAGTCCTACAGATACATCTAAAAAAATTTGAATATAATGAAAAAGTTCAATATTTCTTGACATTCCTTTCAGAAAATTAAATCCATATATACTGCTTAAAAATTAAGGGAACACAAAAATAAGACTGAATGAATGAAATATTCTTATTAAATTCTTTGTTCTTTACATAGTTGAATGTAAATGTGCTGACACATTCGAGTTTAGCTTTTTTGCCCAGTCAAAGTAGACGGCTTGCTCCCCCGCCCATCCAGAGAACTCTCTTAGCACATGCGTGCTTTGTACTTGACTAACAGTGGAGAGAAGCAAATCTGCAGAAATTGGTTTAGAAGAAAAACAGCACTGGTTCTATTATTTGTTTATAACTTTATTTTTTATAAGAGTTTGTTATATTAAACATTGTTTTTTGCTATGTTAAAAGTGTGTTAAAAATAAAGAGTTGTGTGTTAAACTTTTGTTTAAAATAAGGTTTGCTATATTATATTTGATTTAAAATAAAAGCCATTACTATGTTAAATTTTGGCTAAATTCATTATATAGGGCCGAATATATCCTTTATACAGTGATTTTGAGGAAATTTCAAGATATCAAGATATATATTGTGTATGTATTGTATAGCAATATAGGCTAAAAATATTGCGATATTATTTTTTTGCCCTATCGCCCAGCCCTAATATGAAGTTAAGATTTGTGCAATATATGCTGCTACATTCTGCACCATGTCTACTATTATATGACAAACTGCTCAAATGTTTTTGAACTGAAGTCTGTGTTCACTTGGCAAATGAAAAAAAAATTGGCCTAAACAATTTATGCTTATTGGTGGAAGAATTACATATATTTTTTTATAAAAATATTTTTGAATAATCATGTATTGTGTCATATTCCCTGAGCTTGTTTCATTAGTTTAGGACTGAGGCAAAGTAGAAAACTGTCCTGCAGTGTAACAAATCAAACATTTCAGGAACTTTCCAGACATTAAAGCAGTATGGCTCTGCAGTAGAAGAGCCTATCTGAAGTCCAGAACTGTTGAAAACATTTGACTCCTGAAATGAAAAATATGAGAAATGAGGCCTTGAACTTCTGAGCAACTCAAATCCTATATCAAGCATGAATGGGGCATTGGCATGGTATGAAGTGAAGGTCTAGAATCCATGCTTAAAAGCATGCCTGTGCTTGTTTTAATGAGCTGACTGATAAATAATTAATATTAAAGAAATACACAAATGATAAGCTGTGCTTTTTTCTCTGTTTGCCTCTGTTTCTTCTGAACAAGCTGGAGTAAAGGCCATGCAGTGCTCATCAGTACTCGAGTTGAGGGGGGATGAGGAGGGATGTCATCCCCCCTGAAATCAAAACAGTCAAAATCATCCCCCTTCTAAAACGAACGTCCCCCCGTTTTAAAAAAAAACTGGCAAAAAGCTAAAAAGAAAGAATGTGACGTGATGGTTATGAACTCTTTAGCTGAAAACTGTATGGAATAATGTGGTTTTTAGTTTCTTTTTAAAACTGGCAACAATTGGGGCAGATCTTATTTTCATTGGTAGCTGGTTCCAGCATTGGTGACTAAGTGACTAAATGCCATTTCACCCTGTTTAGTTCCTGCTCTGGGCACCACCAGCTGTCCTGCTGATCTAAGAGATCTTCCAGGCTGGTAATCCTCAAACACCATAGAGGTATATTTTGGGCCCAAACCATTGACTGACTTATACACAATGAGTAGAACTTTGAACTCAATTCTGTATCTGATTGGAAGTCAGTGTTAAGATTTGAGAACTGGAGTGATGTCCTCTCTTTTCTTAAGAAAGAAAAGTAAGAATAGTAAGAATTCTAGCAGCAGCATTTTGTATAAGTTGCAATTGTCTGATGGTATTTTTGGGTAAGAATAAAGAATTGCAATAGTCAACCCTGCAAGATATGAAGGCATGAGGTTTTTCTAAATCCTCAGGTGAAAGAAAATCTCTAACCTTAGCTATGTTTCTGAGATGCCAAAATGCTGATTTAGTTATAGGTTTGATATGATGGCTGAAGCTGAGTTCATCTTCTATGATTATAGCAAGATTTTTAGCATGAGTTGTGGTACGTAAATCCCTAGATTCCAGGCACTAAGTTGACACCTTCCTTCTCTGTACCCAAAAAGAATTATCTCTGTCTTGTCTTTGTTTAATTGAAGGAAATTATGTTGCATCCAGTCGTTTACTTTTTCAAGGCACAGACAAAGTGAGTCAGTAGGACTAAAGTCATCTGGTGAGAGAGCTAGATAGATCTGGATGTCATCTGCATAGCTATGATAATCCACTTTGTATTCTTGAAGAATTTGACCAAGAGGGAGCATGTACAAGTTGAATAGAAGGGGTCTGAGGATAGATCCTTGAGGAACCCCATAAGGCATGTTTTTCTGATTTATATGTGTCAGTTGATACAAAATAGCTCCTTCCTTCTAGGTACATTGAGAACCATCCGTGGACTGTTCCTGAAAGCCCAGCCCAGTTTTTAAGTCTATATAGTAATATTTTGTGATCAACAGTATCAAAGGCTGCGCTGAGGTCAAATAGAACCAACATTGTCTTATAAATTTGAAATTTTTTATTATCCCTCATAGTTCCACAAGTGGGAAATTTATTCTCTGCATTAAACCCATCACACGTGCACATGTGGAGCAGTGAGCTGCCATCAACAGAGGCGCCCGGGGAGCAGTGAAGTGGGGACGGTACCTTGCTCAAGGTTACCTCAGTGGTGCCCAGGCTGAGACTTGAACCTGCGACCTTCGGCAATGTTCTAACCACTAGGCCACCACTGTCCCACATGATGAATGATACCATTCATCATCCCCCCTGACTTGTTTTTACAACTCGACTACTGGAGCTCACTCCTTATTTCCTGCTATGTTGAAACTCCCAGTAAGAGGATGCAGAGGAATCAATGGAGCTTGAGAGCAATCAATGACATAGATTGATCAGACTCGAGAGAAGATTCTGCTTCATGAACAATTCACCACACCCTAATGGACCATTCAGCTGGTAGCACTGGATCTGCAAATGCCAGAGCATGTATGTGCATGTGTGAATGCGTAACTTTAAAACACTACTTCAGTGATAAACATGGTTCATCAAAAAAATATAAATGGATATACAGTCAAACCCCATCAGCTCGCCCCCCCTTATCTCGCCAACCTCACCTCTCGCAATCACCACAACACGCAATGTGTCTGCTATATGCATTTCTCCATACATAGCTCACCAAACTTGGGTCCACATTAGCGTTGTAGCCTAGAATGCACTCAGTCATGCTAATTCCACAAGTCTACGTTGTTTTCTCATTGTTAATACCGGATTAACTCATGCATGTAATGATGCTGCAGAGGCTCGTTTGAACAGCTGGCAACATCCATGAACAAGCAGCACACATGTAGCGCATGTGTCTCTCGTGGAAGTAAACAACGCTCTCTCCACCCCTTTTCCGCCTCACCCACCTGTTCTCTGCTCAATACACTACACAGTCCATAATGCATTGCTCCCCATGAAACACAGCACATCCCACAACACACTGCAAAGCATATACATAGTAGGCGTTCAACTGCATTCTACTATTGTATATGACAGACAAACACAGCAAAAAAAAAAGCTATCTCCTTGACCATGACCCCTGTGATCCATTAAAATAGCTTGCCACCCCCACATCTCCCCAAATTTAGGGCCCAGATCAATAGGGGCGAGCTAACAGGGTTTCACTGTATCTCAACAAATTGATAATAATAATACTAATAATAATACTAATAATAATAATAATATGCTTTATTTATACAGCACTTTTCATACATTGGGATGCAGCCCAAAGTGATTGTCTGATACCATTAAAACACTAAAATGATCACTAAACCAAATAAAGTAAATAACTGCTTTATTTTGCGTAGGGCATTTTAAAATGTGACACTTAAGAATATTGGAATATCTTTATTTTTATTGCATGTTCACGTGAACCTAAATAGTAGTTCCCTCAATTTCATCCTGGAAAAGCAACAGTGTGTAAATATTCAATTTAGTAAAGGTCTACATTATACTGTATGCATCATATATACAGTAAATAGTTACTACTCCTCTGCGACTGAAGCCTCTTCCTTTCGCTCTAGTTCTTACAGCTTGTGGATTCCTGTAATAGAAGAAGCTCTTAAGGGAAACTGGGTTTTTTCCTTTTGTTGTTGCTTTTGTTAGTTTGCTGCTCATTGATTTTTCTGTAGTTCTCCCTCCAGGGCTGTCCATTACTGATATTGCCAGCATCGGCGGTGTGTTTTGCCTGTAAATGTTACAACAGATGTGTAGTGGTGAACAAATTTGCGATGAGAGTTACTGGAAACAACCTTTATCGAGAGAGCTTTTAATGGAATTTAGCTGAGCAAGAGGACTTCATTTGAGTCCAAGCAAATGCACATGAGCAGCTTGGATTTAGCCTATAGAGCTATAGATGGTTTGAAGGGTAGAGCTAAGATGATTCATTAAAAGCATGATATTAATAATAATGGTATTAAATATTCACAGTAAAAAATTGACAATACTAGTTATTTCATAGTTTGGCAATACTTTAAAATAAAGGGCATAAGTCATTATTAGTCACTGTGAAAACACCACATCCCACACAATGAAATGTGACCACTGCAGTGACCCATCACATATGCATAGTAAATCCAGAAGGTTCTCAGGCACAGAGTTTCTGGTAAACTGGGCTGTTTGTATGCGGCCATTATTGCTGTTATTACTGTAGATCAGAGGAGGATGGGTTCCCCTTCTGAGCCAAGGTTTCTTCCTATAGTTTAGGGAGTTTTTCCTTGCCTCTGTCACCATTGGCCTGAACCCGGATACGGTAAAGCTGCTTTGTGACAAAGTCAGTTGTAAAAAGTACTATATAAATACATTTGACTTGACTTGACTTGACACATAATGGAAGCAATGGGTAACTATGAACAGCACCCACATAGCGGGACGGTACCTTGCTCAAGGGTGCCTCAGTGGAACCTGGGCTTGTCCGAACCACTATTTACATTAATATGAATGAACATGTTAATAAATATTTAAATCAACTATTGAAACTGTCATTCAAACCCAGTGTAGACACTGAAATATTACATGGATAGTAGTAGAAAGAACATCCAAGATCCAAATAGCAGGCATATTTCAGTTTTCCTAACGCAAAGTTAAAAAGGCATGGGAATTTTCATTGAAAGTAATATATATTGACTTATATTTTTAGAAGTATAAATTCTAAATATTATGTATAACAGAAATAACAGTGTAACATTGTAGTTCATAGGTCATCAGTTAAGTGTTTGTGGAAGATGCCATGTGTTCTGTATAAATTCTTTTTATAAAGTGTTTATTGTTAGAATTAATAGTGTTTATTAACACAATTTTTATTATATTTGGATATCAACTAAAGCAACTAAGCAACTAAATTTTTATGGAAGCAGCAATTGGTTTTACATCACTTACATTCAGTATTACCTGTTACCTGTGTTACCAGTGTGTAAAGTGTAAAGTACCTGTGCAAAGTAAATATAAGACTTTCTGTTGAGTTTTATGTCTGTCACATGTGTTAATAGCATTTCTGAAATTTGAGGAACTGGGGCACACTAATTGGAGTTAATAAGTATGTCATAATATTTAAAAGAAAAATGGTTGAAAGAGTAAAGTACATTTATTTATACATGTTTTGTTATTGCCAAGCATGGTACTGAGTAGCAGGGATGGAACTGGTGGAGCAGAGATGGAATGAGACTGTTAAGTGTCTGCTTGTTCATGACGCACTGCTCTGACATCATTCCGGCGCTCTACACCTAACCTGCCCATCTGCCAGCTCAGGCTGGGACTGGGGGTTGGGGCCGGACAGGCTCTTAGTGACGTATGAGGGGGACGTATGAGCTTCTGGAAGGCCTTATACGCTTAATTTAGGAACAAATGGAGCGAGAATAATGAGAATAAGCCTTCATGCTTTGAAGCTTTGAAACTTGAAAGAGGGGTAAATCCACGCCCAGTCACAGATGATGGCAATGTGCTATGAACAAACATGTGCAGGTTTACTTTATCATGGTGTTAAATAAAATAAAGTATGTTTAATATTTTTTTTATAGGATTCTTGCCCATAATGTGATCAATGTGTTTCTGCGAACGCTTTCCTTGAACACTAAGTTACGAGATGGAAAATGTGCTACTGTAAAAAATGCTATTAAACCTTATTTGAATTTATTTGAATGAAAGTGCAATTGAGTTCATGGTTCACATAATGGTTGGTTCAGCCAGAGAGGCCTCACAAGGATTTTCTGACACGTACAAATGAGAGCCATTTTCCTGGAAACAGTATCAGTAAGGTCACGTCAGAGTAAACATGTTATGAGATAGCCGCACTGACCTTGTGCCACTGTGACTCGTCCTAAGTTCACATTAGAAGCCTAATTGCTCAATTCAACTTCTCATTTTTTTATCTTTCTGGTTTATAGTTGTAGTTGTAAATGACCTATTTCTGTCAATGAACCTGTGTCCCTTCAGGAGTTAGGCCCAGGACCAACTAGGCTTTAGGTCTTGTGGTGCTCAGCTATGTATGCAGGGGGTCAGAGTGTATGGCTGTAGGATGTCCTATTGGAACCTTTAGTATGGCCCTAATGTTGTGACACAAGATTCATCACTCCAAAGCAAAGTCAAAATCAAAGTGAACTTCAAGTGAAACTGTAAAACGTAGCAATTTATTAGCATTTTTATATGAGAACGCTGTATTTTAGACTCTTGCCATTTAAGGTATAGTGTTATTTGCATGGTAATGTTTATGTATAGTGTTGATAAATGTTATACAGTATGTATTCAATGTTTGTTACAGACCTTTGTGAAACATCTGGCTACTGGTACCAAAATATTCCCCCTGGTATAGATAAAGTATTTATCTATATATTTATATGTCTGGCTGTCTGTCTATTTATGTAGAAAGTGCTGCTTTGCCAGATTGCGTACATATTTACCAGCTAAGCAAATCTGGAGAATAAAATCTAAACAGTGGTATCATGCTAGCAAAATTATACATGACTAACTGGAGCACACTTAAATACACCAAGGTTTAGCCACACATTTCCATTCCAGAGTGAGCAGAAATAAAATATTGGTTTTCTAATGCTTTATACTATAGATATTACAATGCCTAGTGATTTATTCTAGTAGCTAACGTTAGCATTAGTAGCGCTAGTAGCTAGCGTTAACACACAGCATTCATTACAAATAATTTTCTTTGATGACTGTGATCTTTTATCAATACAATCTGACCAACAATGGTGTGCAAAACAATTTATTTAACACCCATGTAACATGTATGTGTATTATACTCAATGTTTGAACAGTAGGAAAATTTATTTTTAGGCTGTGAAATGTAATGTATCTGAAAAGCTATGATGCAAAACATATATGAGCATGACTGTACTTTGTGTCTTGCCAGTTCACATTGATCTTTCATTCAAAATTGTTTGCTAGGCTAGGAGCCGTCAGCTGTCATTTCAGTTACACTTTGTTCATTTACCTTGTCATTTAGCTGCATTACTCTGTGACACTTTATAGGTCTGTTCTTTAACCATTACTGCAATATTACTGTATTTCCCTAATCACAGGCCGCCCCACATTATAGGCCGCCCCATTCTATAAGCCACAGAAAATGCTCATTTAATATAATCCATGATATTAGCCGCATCGTTACTGAATTTACCGATGTGAAGTGAAAACATCAAACTTGACTTCTGGAAACCTTTACAGCTCTATACCATGACATTATACCGTAGTTCATCATAAACAATTAAATTGATACAATTTGAAATTTACCAAGAACTAAAAATAATTTAATTTCCATTCTATGCATCAACTATGCTGCAGAATTTAATTTCCATTCTATGCTTCAACTATGCTACAGAATTTAATTTCCATTCTATGCTTCAACTATGCTGCAGAATTTAATTTCCATTCTATGCTTCAACTATGCTACAGAATTTAATTTCCATTCTATGCATCAACTATGTTGCAGAATTTTAGCTTCATTCAACGTCTGTAATATCCAATACCAATTACATTAGGGACAGCAAAGCAGCACAGGCCGCAACTGTTTACAGATCCAAATTGAAGGAAGGTAAGTCTAATAATTTTTAGCATTTCAGTGTTGCTAATGTTATACTGAAGAATTTACATGTAGACGGATGATTGACATCGCTGCGTGACAGAGTAGTTTCCGAGCCGTTTTCCAGCAGCAAAAAAAAAAAGATACAATGACGGCTAGGCTAACTGCTAACCGATGTTAGTTCTGGCTACTTTTTTGTTTCCAATTGTGTGGGGGAAGCAGTGCATTATGGACTGTGTAGTGTGTGGCACAGAGACTGGGTGGGTAGTGCGGAACACGGGTGGAAAGAGCGTTGTTTTTAGCAGACAGTTGTAGCTTGTTAGCGAGAGAGCATGGATTAGCAGCGCATGTTGGAGCAGCTTGGAAATGGGAACAGGGAGCAGAAATTTTATTCTGTGCTGAGAGTTCTGTTTTGGGTCCCAAAACAGAACTCTACCTCTGAGTGAGTCTCTGCACTGGATGGAAGAAGTGCATTTGAAGTTGGAGAGTTACTCTGAGTGATGCTGCCAACTCAGCCCTGAAACCAAGGTAGCGGGCCTCCGACCACGGGAAAGGTGAGCACGAGAAAGGCAACATAAGCAAAAGTGCTTTAGTGTTTTATACTGACCTGTCACTGATCCATCTTTGCTTTGTGTTGCTTTTCAAACTGTTTGTTGCTGCAGTAGACATTACATTTAAATTACATTTCAAAAGTGTGCAATTAATAGTGTTCTAGTAAACTAGAACATGTGATAGGTAAGACATTTTTGAAATTAATAGAGATGAAAATAATTGACTTTCCCATCTCTGAATATGAGTATGAGGAAAAATATAATACTAGATACCTCCTAATGTGTGCTTTTCCCAAATGCCCATTTGGGGACTTTTGAAGACCTCTGCCTTATATATCCATACACTGTTGTCCTGAGCTGTGGGCCACTGAGCTCGACATACTCTTTGGGACTGGCCATTAGCCTCTACTGACATGCTGTCAACTGGATTATGATGGCAGTGACAAACGCCCCAAGTATTCCCCAAGTTCTCGATCTAATATGGCCATGTAATAGTAACATATGTAGCTTTTATGTCAATGCAGCTTTATGGAAATCATCCCTGGGTCATTTAGTAAAAGTGGATTGAGACCTTGTAATGTGTTCACAGCAATGCAATAACTCAGATAATCAGTTTGCACAGAATAATGTCATTTCAAACTTCCAAGAGGAAGTAAAGCAACAGTTCAAGTGAACCAAAGCACTATCGATCCATTGGACACTTCATATCAACACCTGCCATTTTTACAGCATTGTATGGAGTGGCACTGCTGGCTTTAGGTGATGTCTGAGCTGGGTGTTTGTGCTGACAGAGGCATTATGGTTTCCACCCTGTGTAATCCTGCTGCAGTCCTGTTCTACGTCAGAGAGAGAGAGAGAAACAAGGAGAGAGAGAGAAGGAGCGGGAGGGGGAATTGTCAAGGGAGAGAGAGAAATAAGCAGAGCAGAAGGGGAGAGAGAGAGTGAGAGAGAGAGAGAGAATGCCAGTTGCCTTTATCACTGTTTATCAGAAGTGTATGCAGAACAGATTCCCCTCGACAGAATTAGCTTTGCTTATCACTCGCCACGGCCAAAACAAAGCGGAAAACAACGACTATCTCTTCACGCTTACTGCGCTGCATACTGCACCACAAGGGCCAGTGTGTTCAATGTGCTTTACAATCCCCCTTGCTATGGCTTTGAGTAGAACAAGCACAGCAGACTGAAACTCACTTATTAAGCCTATAAACTCTTAACAGGCTGCATGTAGGTCAACATGTCAGTTTCCCAATTTTTATAATTACAGGCTGTTGTATGTGAAAGTTTGGGCGCCCTTGGTCAGATCACATGCATTAAAATAATTGAACTATCTGCAATGACCTAAACATGATGAGGTTTTTGCACGGCTACGAAATGCGACCTCTACATTTAACCCATTACATATGAAGCAGCAGGCAGCTATCAACAAGCCCGACTTGCTCAATGGTAACTCAGCCATGCTTGTGACCCTCTGACCACAAAGGCAAGGTCGTAACCACTAGGCCACCAGTGCCCACTCAAACTGTAAGGCTATTGTAGCTAACAGGAAATGGAAAACCCCATTGATCAATATGGCTACCACTTCTGTTTTTAGCTACAGTAAGGTTTTGTCTATACAGTTTATTATACAACATCAGAAATCACAGAAGCAAGTCTGGTCGATATTAATCAACAGTCTGAAATACTAACAAAAAAAGGTCCCACTTTATATTGTGTCTGTAATTACTGTGTAGTTACACATTAACAATGCATGTAACTACAGTGTAACTACTAAGGAAGTAGCCATTGT
>JBBIGC010039773.1:0-11834 GCA_037576955.1 Lepidarchus adonis
TATAAAATATAATTTCAAAAGACAACCATAACCAAAAAAATATGATCTAAGAAAATGCTAAAAAAAAAATCGAACAAACAATAGTAATAATATTAATTAAATAAAAAAGAATCAAATAAAAAAGAATGCTATACATGATGTATTTCTATTATTTAGAGGAAGGAACACTGTATATCACAAATACAGGTTAATATATAATAAAGGTCAAGAAGATTTAACCCACAACTACATGAGCTAGAAGAGTGAACTAAAATTCAGTGGAACTGCAATGGTTTTGTATAAGCTCCTGTCTGGTGATGGTGTTCACAGCGCTGCACCACAGCTTCAGAAACTAATCACACTAACAAATGAGGGACATTTTTTAACTGTGGATGAACTTGACCACATTGTGCCAAACTTCATGACAGAATTGTCAATTTCTCAGGATGACAAAGAGATGAGGTCTTTCATCCTCTACTGTACACAATATTGTGAAAGATTGTAGGAATCTGGAGAACAAGGCCCAGAAACCATTGCTGAACGTTCCCTCAGAACTGCATGAGCAATCACCCTACTGGAAAAGGGTGGATGAAAATATTGAAATGTTTTAATTGCACTTTTATCGGTTAAATAAAAGGTTTTTTAAAAATTAACAGTCATAAAGTGTTTTCCTTGCTCCAAAACACCAGGATTGACTAAATAATTGACTGATTATTGAAAACACAAAACCATTGAACTTCTAGCCTTGGAGTCTGAAGTCCTGTAAAAGTTTAAACTGAAATGAAATACCTTTGCTAAACCAGCGCGGTGAGCTCCTTGGGTCTCCATGTACATAATGTACTTTGCAAAGTCCTGGAACTCCTCCATCGTTGGTCTGAAAGTCATGATCTTGAAGGCGGAGTTTGCCGCGGGTGGAGGCGCAGGGAGCGGAGCAGGTCCATCTGGTGAGTGCGTCTCCAAAGTTGGATCAGGAGCTCCATTCTTCTCAGACGCCCAAGTCGCCTTCGGCTCTGGAGCTGGAGATGAATCCATCGCCTCCTCTGTGGAGTTCTCCATGGACATCGCTGCAGGTGGGTGACGCTGAAGCACAAAAACAGAAAAAATATTATTAACATTATCAATACAAGAACAAAGAGGAACTGAATGTTTCATACAGATGAGTATTATTTTAAAAGATTTGTCAGGCAAACCTGACGGCAAAGTCCGATATTTTCAAGTACATTATTGCTGATTCTGATACATAAACATCTAGAAAATGATAATTTAGAAATTGGGACATCTGCCTAAATTAGAAATAAAATACCTTGCATAGAATCTAATGGTGATAAAATTAGAAATTAGGTTTTAAAAAAATTAAAGCAGTTATCAAAGCATTTAGCTTCTCCAGAGCAACACTGTTTACTAACAATATATTTTCAAGCAAATATCTGCTGAGACTTATGACACCAAAGCAAATGGACAAGTATTTATAGAACACAACATTAATTTTACAGAGATAAATTAGACATAAAAAAGAATAAAATGTATAAAACAATAAAAGTAAAAGAAATACTGAAAAGCGAAATATTTAGTATTAAAAAACAATAAAAGTGAAAGACTGAAAAGAGAAATACATTATGAAAAAATAAAAGTAAATAAAAGACCAAAGAGAAATACTTAGTATAAAAAATAATAAAAGTGAAAGACTGAAAAGAGAAATACTTAGTATAAAAAATAATAAAAGTGAAAGACTGAAAAGAGAAATACTTAGCATAAAAAATAATAAAAGTGAAAGACTGAAAAGAGGAAAAACTTAGTATAAAAAAATAATAAAAGTAAAAGACTGAAAAGAGGAAAAACTTAGTATAAAAAAATAATAAAAGTGAAAGACTGAAAAGAGGAAAAACTTAGTACAAAAAAAACAATAAACAGAAATGAAAGACTGAAAAGAGAAAAACATAGTATTAAAAAAAACAATAAAATTAAATGAAAGACTGAAAAGAGAAATAATGAAAGACTATAAACTGTATAAACTATAATAGTATCTGCTAAAAAAAAATAATAGTATAAACTGCAGAACGCAGAGTAACCCTTATGGCACCACCACTGGTAGTTTAATTTACTTTTACTTCTATCTGCTTACAGCCCATTATTCGTTCCCTGGAGAAAAGCCTGACATTTACTCAGGGCCTTTGTTCAGTGCAGCGCAGTATGTGAAATGTCTAATAAAATTAATTGGACTCAATGACCCTTTTTTATCCAAAAATAATAAATATTGTGACGAACAGTGAACATTTAGTGAAGTATAGAGATTATGCTTTTTCCACATCACCTGTGTGTGTGTGTGTGTCGCTCTGGATGCCAGAGATGCAAATGCAACATGAAATCAATGTATTTCATCACTGACATTCACATAAATATTGTACAAATTAAAGGCATCAGCTGATATTACACTAACAAAATCAGTTCATAATGTTCTCTGTTCACACATAAAAACATGCTGATTTCACTTTCACTATAAAACGTGTGTTAAAATCCCAGGCAATGCCAAAGTCAAGCGTCAGAGCGAATTGGGACATTATGCACAAACTAAACAGTGATTTAATCAATATTATCCATCAGCTACAAAAATACCAGGTTCAGAATAATACTGTTCACACTCTCGGATTCAATCAAGTGTAACAAAACATAGTGGAAGTTTCTTTTTTTGTACGATGACATCGACATGACGTTATTATTGGCAGTTTAACAATAATAGTCCAACACTTGAAGAGCAGAATATTTATGCTCATGAAGAAAATTATGAATTCCTATATTGGTGTATATTCAATTATTATTAGGCATCACAGTCACAATATCTTACTTCTAGTGTATCTATCCATTAGAGCTGCTTATCATAATTATCAATAGTGATAATAAATAAAGTATTTTGATCCATAATAATTATACTACAGCTCAGATTGAGTTTTTTTTTACTTAAAATATTTTAGGGCTGTGACAATTATTCGATATATCAGATCATGTCCTGTTATGGTCAATGCATCAATCTGACACATGAATATCGATGTCTGTTCATTCCATAATTCATTTTAATTCATTTTACTGTGGGCAGAGGGTTTTTTGTTTTACTGAAAAGCTGTTTTTCCTTAAACTAATAAATATTCTAATTTGAATTTGGAAATGTAGCAGATTGTGTCATATTTCGCACAGACTCCAACGTCAAATCGAATAAAAATTTTCATGACAAGCAAATTACATAATATTTTGGTAAAATACTAAGGATGAAATCAAGTGAAACTTGTGATTAACATTTAATCGTCTTCTTTACATTGATGAATATCACTTCTCATGGTCAGAAATCATATTTATTCTAATTAAAACTGCTCGATATCAGATCATATAAAATATTATTAAAACAGTCTTGTGTTGTGAAAACTGCACTTTTTCCAGAGTTTGATTTCTACAGAAACACAAGGTAATGGCTCAGGACTGATAGTAAACATCTATGGCGAAGAACTTCCCATCCTCACCACCTGTGCAGGTCTGGGTTCAAGGACTTCAAGCTGTTGTACATGGAATCGACTTGGTCTCTGGAACAACACGTCTTCATTTCCGTAAAGTCAGTGGTAATGAATTCATGTGCACAACTGATTTCCCTAGTCACACAACAGTGCAGAGGATCTGGCAACCCTGAGGGACAGTCTGATCCCAGCTAGTCAACCTGCCAATGTCCCAAACTAACTCCTAAAGCCAAATAACAACCCGAACCTGAGCGGAAACACTCGTGGAACTACTCATATCTGTATGAGCTTACATTTTTCAGTGACTAAATCCAGGAAAGCTGCTTCCGGCTCAGGATTCACAACAAACACACGTACAAAAACAATGGCCGCGCTAATGCTAAGCTAATCATAAGGGTGTCCATCCGGGTTTTGAAGGCCTAACCTGCCCGGGTATGAAGCTCCTAAAGGGTCAGCATGTGAGCAGAGAGCCTGGGAGGTCAGCGGGAGAGGAGGTGTATGTGAGCAGAAATGCAGGAAGGAGGAGAAGCTTTAAATGGCCTTTGTGCACCAAAGCTAAAGCTAACGCTAGCGGCGCTGCTGGGGATTTTACTCATTTCACACGGTTGGAGAAGGCACATGCGTGTAGACTGCTCGAAGAACAAGCGAGCACGCGTGTGCAAACAAAACGGTTCAGTTTGGCAACAGAAACAGGCCGTTTTTGACGCGCACCGCTCTCATCTCCACATACACAAATCAGCACTCGGGCAACAACATGGCCGCCGCCGAACAGGCTGCAGATTTCACCACAACACACATACACACACAAACGACAGCGTAAGAGCGATTTAGAGCTTTTACCTCCTGCTTTTTGGGATCCCGCCGCTGCGACAAGCTGTCCTCTACAAGCTGTGTCCGATATTCCCCTTATAGTTCAAAATGTAAACAAAAAAATACGATCAGTTACTGCTCCATGGCTGAACGCTGAAGGGGAGGAGGGAATGTCCCGCCCACCGTGCGGTCTGATTGGCCGAAGTCAACGCGTAAACTAAAAAGCGTGAGGTCTGCTTGGTCCGTGGTTGTGATTGATGGCCAGCCGCGCCAATCGCATGGTGCGTTTTTTTTTCCTGGCGTAGGCGTCACACATACCTACGACCGAGCACGTCCGTGATGGAGACGAGGTTCTTCCGTTATGTTGGCTGAACAAGAACATCTTTAATTATGCATTTATTTAATTATTTTAATCTATACTCCTTTGTGTATTTGTATATGTGCTTATTTCATTTATTTACAATCCTTCATTTTCTCAACACCTTTAAGTGCTTGTAACCCGTTATTATAATTGTTATAATAAACTTTTTTTTTTTTATCATGATCAATCAGTTATGATTATTTAATTGTCCATGGCCGTTCTTTAGGCTTCAGAAAATGCTTTATGAAGCAGAGGAAGGATTTGTGATCAGGATGGTGGGAATTAGTGGTGTGGATACATTTGGTAGTAATTAAGGTGTTTGATCAATGTTAACAACAGCAGGGAGGATGAAGATGAAGATGAAGACTCAAACCCCAACATTTTCCTAAACAGGAGTTTCACACAACAGCACAGCCAGAAGACTTCATTTAAACCAAATACACAGGTCTAATAACGTTTTCAACTTTTTTCATCTACAATATGTAAATGACCTCCATTTTGATTGGCTGCTCTGTATTGAGCCTCAATAAAGATGCAGATTTGAATCACTCCACTACCAGTCATGGAGGGCTAGTGTCCAGTAGGTGTGGGCTACAATATTGATATTGTGATATATCATCATCCTTGCTCACACGATACGATAATCGATACTCTGGCAGCAACATCGCAAAATGGCAGCAAATTTCCCACTTGTGGGACAATAAAGGATTATCTTATCGATAATTTAATGAATAAACATTCACCACCAGTTTGACTCCCCAGCGTCACTACTACTTCTCTCCTCTGGGAGGCGCTGTTCGTGGTTATTTGGGTGAAAGATGAAGAAAAAGTTAACGTGTTATGCTCCATGTTTTATTCATATGGTGGTTGTTTTCTTTCTATAGATTTTCTATTGAGATTTTACTTATTTTATATAATTTTATTTTATTCTGTGTTGTAGCAGTCATCACATAAGCAATTTCCCTTCAGGATCAATAAAGTTTTCTAATTAAACTTTCAAACTGCAAAAAAAAAAAAAAAAAAAGGCAAAGACACCCCAGTCACATTTAAATCTAAAGTGTGAGTTTGGCTTTTAGAACACTGACGGAACAGATTATGGATTATTTTGTGACGGCAGTTTCTATGTGTCTTTCCTGCACTTATTTTGAGTAATTGTCGTGCGATATATCGATAATTGCAAAATCGCAATATTATCGTTATCAGATCGCATCGTGACTCCCACCCCTAGTGTCCAGTTTAATTTGGCAGGTAACCTCCAAACACAGTCAAGCAACCTGGTACCGACCAACTGTGAAATGACCAAACTGTGCTGGACACTGGCTCCTCCGAGAACAACGCTGAGGAACCCATCCTTACACCTTCAGTGTGAATCTTTTCCTCCAACCATGGATGTTCAGTCTGTTGCGTCCCTGCTCGAAGCAGCTGAAGTGGATGATGGAGACTGAGCAGTGGGGATCCACCCACTAACGTTCTCCATCTACATTGCACAGCTCCAACACTGAATCGTTGACTGGGTTCTGGTGAACAGGCCCTGGTGCTGCTCCAGTCTGCTGGTTCCTCCGCCCGGTTTCAGAGACACTGACTAAAGACAGAGGTGGACGATATCACAATACTCCATCATCTATGCAGACGAAACCAATTTAAAAACAAAAAACTGCCTGTGATTCATTTGGGGGGGAAAAATAAATTAGAAAATATTTTCTAGACTCCATTTGAAATAAAACCGATCATTAAACATTTTGTTGAAAGTATCAACTAGATCAACAGTTAATTGCCCAGCGCCGTGTCCAAATAGTTTAACACGGGTCACGTGAGGCGTCTGCAGACCTGCTCCAAAAACTCACCAGTGAGCAGCCAAATTAAATTTGATGCGGTTGATATTCGTCTTTAAATCACATTTGCATTTACATGGATTTAAAAAAAAATAATAATAATAATAAAAAAAAATAATAATAAAATAAATAAAGTAATTTAAAACGTTTATTATACACGTTATATTATAACTCCCGCGGTCACTCAGCATTTCACTACCAGTCTGGACATAATGTGCAATATTTCATGTTCATATTCTCTATGTGCAATATTCATCTGTGCAACATGTGCAAATATTTTCTGTGCAATATTTCTTGTCTCCCTGCACTGTCGACACTTTTACACTCTTATATTTGCCTTATTTATGTAAATACTTCTATTTTTTGTAATATTATATTACTTTATTCTATTTTTGCCTTACTTAATCTTACCTGTAACTTTTTAAGCAACTTACTTTTTGTTTTTCTAAATACTGCGTTTGCCGTCCTGCTGCTGTAACAATGTGGAATTTCCCCACTTGTGGGACAATAAAGGATTATCTTATGCGGCTAATGCCTTATTATTTATATTACATTACTGTACTCATTACAAATTAGTTTCTAAATCAGTATCTTTTCACTCACACTTACCATCTTACCCGGTTTATACTCTGGCATTTTTATCTTACTCAGTGCGTTAGTCCATGTATGTAATATCTATTTGTAGTCGCTGCATAAGCAAAAATAAAGATTTTTCTGATTCAGAGTCTATTTTAGATCAGTGTTGTGCACATGACAAAAAACAGTGGCGTGTAAACTCGCTGGTGCAGTGAAGACGAGGAGCTGAAAGTGGTTTCTTCTCCCAAAACACATCAGAACAAGAGAAAATGTATTATTTTCACAGTGCATGGGAGGTAAGAGTTTTCTTACTACTGTGAAATTAAACTGCAGGTGTGTCATTTGTGGGGCGATGACAAAACGGCACAATGTGGAGACACAATTACAAGGAAGTTAATCAAAAATGAACAATTGCTGAGATTATTATAGAATATTTGTGTTTCCCACTTTGTCATTGTTGATAAAACCGTAAAAAAACGTCTCCACACAGATGAATCATTAAATCATTAATAATAAATAACCGTTTAAGAAGCCTGGTAGCCCTTCGTATGGCTCAGTACCCGTGAAGTACGGCTTTCAAAAAGGTTGGTGACCCCTGGTTTAACATATACAAAATCTGAACTATTTACCATAGAACACACACAGGCCACATTATTTTTCTACTCCAGAAGTGCCCAGTCCTACAAAAGGAACACGTCTGCACACAGTCGACAAATTCATTAATATTAAAAGTGCACCCTTCAGTAAAACCACAGCACCTTTGGGACCAGGCAACCGTTGCTCTGCTTCCGCTCTACATGGACAGGTGCACATTCTGTAAAACAATTCTGACCTGCGCAGGAATAAAACATCTGCCTAAAACCAAGACCAATTTGGATCAAACAAATGACGAAGTAAAAAATGCCTCATAATTAGATCCATTAGAAGTTCCTCATCACACAAAGTGCAACACAGTGAAATGTGCGTTTAACCCATCACATGTGGAGCAGCACGGAGCAGTGTAGTGAAGGTACCTTGCTCATGGGTTCCTCAGTGGTTCCTAGCCTTAGACTTAAACCTGCGACCGTCTGATCCCAAAGTCAAGGCCCTAACCACTGTCGAATAAATAAAACCAAGAAAAGCAGATAAAATCTCTTTTTGGTCCAGCACAGCATGAGACTCCACCCACAACAAACATCTGCAAAGAAAAGGCCATATAAAAAGAATTCCATATAAAAGGAATAACTTTTATTGAAAAAATTTGCACTCAAACAGTGCAAGAAAATAACGCCTACAACTACATAAAAACGGCTAAATACAAGTGCTAAAATATACAATTCCAAATTCAGAATATACACTTCCAGTCTATGCAATATTAGAAATAATTGAGGTATAACAAAACAACCCCATCAGCAGCCTTAGGCTTTTATTTAGCAAATATTGTGAAAAAAAAAAAAAAAAAGAATTTTTGAACATAAGACATTACAATTTCATTAAATATTTACTGAACGGGAGGAGCACAAATGTGGACACTTGTTCCAGAGAGATTTCCGTGTCCCTCTGAACCCCAATGTAGGAGAGTCAGGGGAGACCAGGTTGCATAACGGCAAAAAAAAATTTAAGCGTATACAGTAGTTAGAAAGCAAAGCTAAGATATTTTATATATGATAATATATATAAAATAGCTGATTAAATTTAATTAACCACCAAAAAAAAGGATTAAAACATTTAAGTTTTAAACGGCATCAAAATGAACTGCTGTTAGACCTAAAACACATTTTACCAACTTCAACATGTTTAAATCAAATGTTTGAGGGGTACTGACGCCAGTGCATGTCTACATACCTGCTAACGTGTCCCTGGAGCAGGGGAGGGAGACTACACGGGAGGGGAGACGGTCAAAGCAAATAGTCGCTGAAAGTTTTTCCGAAAATGATGCGTTGGTGCGGAATACAGTTAGGGCATTACATTTCCTAAAAATGAAGCTCCTACACCTAATGACATCACTAAAACACTGATCACATTCACCTGGAAACACAAGGTGTGTACTGGGAAGAGGATTCCTGCCTGAGAACTGAGAGGCTACATTTAAAAAAGCAGATCAGGTTACAAGTCAGACCAAACGGATGAACGGCTGGGGCTGCAAGCTTTTCAAAACGCCCTGATTAGGTCGTAACATTTGATCAAATATATTAAAAGTGAATTCTGCTTTAGTTCGGTTGAATTCAGGTCTCGATGCGCTGCTCTCATTAGTTCATTGCTGCTGCCCTGCACGTCAGCAGCGGCCACTGCTGTACCCGGGGAACAGCTGGGTCAGGATCGCTTGAAGGGACTTGTTCACGGCCATTTCGTAGTTTTTGCCAAGATCGTGCCGGCAAGCTGGGCAGGTGTACACCTCCGCTTTGAAGGACCGCTGAAGACATTCCTTAAAAGGAAACAGGAGATTCGTTATTAGGGTGTATGCGAGACAAATTTAGTTACGCTTCAAATTTGATTTTCCTAGTGACATTAAGATTCGAGATTAAAAGCGTCATGAAGTGAAAGTGACCATGTGTCATTGTGAACACACCACAATGAAATGTGTCCTCAGCATTTAACCCATCATATGTGCACAGGTGGAGCAGCGGGCAGCCCTCAGCCGCGCCCGGGGGGCAGAAGTGGGGGCGGTACCCAAGTGGTGCCCAGGCTGGGACTTGAACCTGCAACCTTCTGATCCCAGGGGCAAAGTCCTAACCACTAGGCCACTACATGTAGAGTAAGAAAGCATGTTTCCCTTTCCTGTCTGCAGAATGCGAGTAAAAGTGATGAGGACACAAGACTGCACTGTGCGTGTGTGTTAACTGGATTTCTTATTGTGCAAAGACTAAAATGTGCAAGAACAGCATCAACTTCAGTAAGTACACAATTATAAAATGTGTCGAATGCCCCAAAATTTAAAATATTTCAAAAGTTGGGAAGGTTAGGGTACAGTTAATAGATGAAGTCTGTGTGGAACCTCTGACTCACCCTGCAGACGTTATGTTGGCAATCTGTGGTGATGGGCTGATAAACAACTTCTTGGCAACAGATACATAAGAAAGTGTCCCCGACTTTGTTCACAAATCGCTGCAGGAATTAAAAAAAGCTGGTTAGTGACCAGGGATCACCTCCATGTTCCGTTTCTCGGGAAACTTTATTGCCTTGTGAGGTACATACAACATTCAAAGAAAAGCTATGAACCCAGGTCATTTCTATAACTGCAATTAAGTTTAAAATTTGCAATGTTCATTTGCCACAGACATGACTGACTACCTCCAGTTTTTAGCAAAACTCTCATACTGGCAGCTTTTTACAATTTGCAACTAACTATACGAACAAGTACATACGGGTCCAAGGCTTAGAGACTCCATCGCTTCATCCCAGAGTTTCTTGTTGAGCTCATCTTCCTTAATCAAGGCCTTCTGCTCTTTGGTCAGTTTGTAGGCCTCCACTTTGATCTTCTTGGGCGTGTTCTTGGACGGTGAACGTTTCTCATCCTCAACTGAATTGGACAGAAGGTCATTAAATGCAAATCTAAGCGTAAAGTCTTCATACCAACATTGCCCAGATCAAATAAAGCTCAACATCAACAAAAAAGTGATGAAGCAAGTGTTAAAGAACTATGGTCTTAGTTGTTAGATCACAATAACTGCTACAGTGTGAACCAATTGAGTTTACCTAGATCATAAGAGCCTATTTATTCAAGATGCATCAGAAAGAAATACTCATACTACTCATAAAATGGGATTAAAAACAGCAGGGATGCGTTTCTTGTTAAAAGTCTAAAACATGCCCTTGCCTGTCTGAGATTTCCTCTTCCTCTTGCCCTTGGTGGGTGTTTCAGCCACTTCTTCTTCATCCTTATTCTCCTTTTCCTTCTCCTTTGCGGCCACTGCTTCTAGATAACCTTCAGGATACTGTAGAGAGCATGAGCAGAAGTAGAAGAAAAAGAAAAGGGGCATTATGGGTAAGATGTAGTCCAACAAGACATGTTCAGAGAAGCTCCACACTGCAATTCAGTAAAGGACTCGAATCCTGTTCCATAAAGTACGATTGATTGAAACACACTATCAATAGGGTGAGTTTAGAGAAAATTACAACCATTCCGTCAACACTAGATGTGCAATGGTGTTAAATTTCGACACTACTGTGGTACAATGACGACCCTGTTTTACAGTGGTCTCAGGTGTGAAACAAATTAAAAGTAATATTAAACCTGAACGTGTTACCTGCATGGTGAGGCCGAGCTTTTTAATACGTTCTTTGCCATCTCGGGTCCATGGAGCAGTTTCGTCATCGTTTCTTTTGAGCAGGTACCTCCAAACAAGGAAACCAGATTTACCCTTTTCTGGCCAGTACTTAACCACCTGGAAATAAAAAATAAATAAGTAATATTTAGAAAGAAATGCACACACAAAACCCTAGTGCAATGGAAGGATGCTGCCCCGCCAACTCATACGCAATGGATGGCAGAGATTATGTCATGTCTAAGATTGGAGAACATCAGATACTCCCTTCAGCTTTCCAGCAAAAAATTCATTGAAACATGGGGTTCTTTGTTGAACAATTTTACAAAAATGTGAGAAATTACTATTAATTATACTTAAGTTATTATATTTTAATAATAATTATAAAATATATAATATATATAATTATATTGTAATAATTATACAAGTTATTATACTACTAGATATTTTAGGTAAAGTTGGTCCAGTGTTGGGATGTGATTTGTCTTCATGTATGTGTGAGTGAGTGCATACTGGTATTTGTGTGCGTGTG
>JBBIGC010039801.1:0-11833 GCA_037576955.1 Lepidarchus adonis
CTAATGTTTATCAGTACATTGCAGAAAATAATGAACTTTATCACAATATGCTAATTTTTTGAGAAGGACCTGTATTGCGTTGTATGCAGCATTATAAAACTATAATACTATGAACAATGTAATGTAGGTTTAGGATTGGGACAGGGCCACTCCCACAATAATAGCAGCATCACAGACAGGTATCACCACCGAACAGACAGAGGGATGATTTTAGTTGTGATGTTTTATCTTTTGTCAAAATAAATGTGAAGAAGCTGTATGACATTTTGTGGCTGTAAATACCATCACCATTCCGTCTGCGGAGCGAATAATAGCCCGTCTCTATTAAACGCCGGGGCTTCCGAATAATTTATTGAATTAACGCCGGGGCTACAATTGGAAGATATACAGTACCTGTCTGTCTGTCTGTCTGTCTGTCTATGGCAGAAATTGAATTCTGTAATTTTTTTACTGGTGTATTTTTAAACGTAACTTGCGGTGTGCAACCTGCACTGTTGGGTAAGGATTAAATCAGGTCAAGATTAAATCTTTTGCAATAACACTAAATTGTTGGCTACAATGGACAATTTGATCTTAACCTGACGGGGCATTAAGGCCTTTTCTTCTGTTTGGGTATGAGGGTTGGGTAGAAACCGGCCTGATGTTCAACCAACCTGTTCTCACCAGTAATGACCCAAATATTCAAGAAAAGTAGTTCAGACTATTGAGTGTACCAGAATACTTCTTCGCCTTTAGGTTGACTGAGGAAAAAGAGAAGGCCCAACTATTCAACAACATCTCCACAGGTTTGGGCCTGTATTTGATAAGTTAATCACTTTTAACCTTGGCCAATATTTAACTTTCTATTCTATGGTTTAGCTGCACATTACATTCCACTAATAACACTAGCTTCTTCTTTTCATACCAGCGGAACCAGTTCTTCCTCTGCTACATTTAAGTTAATAACATTCCTTTTACATTGTGCAAGCGACTGGAAGGTAAACTGGTTAAACAAGTAAACAAAAGGAATCTTCAAGTCAGTAAGAGTCACAGATTTGATCAAGACAGTAAGACAATGTAATCCCTTACATGATTTCCATTTTCAAACCAAAGCTGCTTTTTGTTATTTTCTTCAGTTGTTCTGTTCTGTTCTTATTTCTTGTTCAATTAACACACAGTTATTGGAAACATGCCCGAGGTCTTTTTTGCCATTAAATGGTTTGTTTTTATAACACATTTTCAGTGTCATAATTAAAAGTCTGATAATTAACATTCTGTTTCTCAGCTGTAAAACAAACATTTCTCCCTGTGGTCCACCTGTAATGTTTATGCTGTTTTATGTACTGCTATAATTAACTCTTTGTCTTTATTAAATGGGCCTTTAAAACCAATATATGCAAGTGACCCATGTTCCTATTGTTTGCCTCATTCCAAAAACCCTTCTTCCGCTGGAATGGGTGCAGCTTAACTGCTGTAGGCTGAACAGGTGGATGTATGTGTGCATTGGCATCTGTTACTAAAACACACAAACAGTGAATTCAGAATGGACCTTGTTATTAGCCCTGTTTTTATATATGGACTGCATGAACAAGACAGTTAATGCTAACATTTAAAGATGTAAGACTTTTTACTATATTACTTTTATAATATCGGCCCTTTAAAACCACAGGTTCAATGCTCTCACCTTTGATAAGCGAATTTGTTAAGCTAATGTCGCTAACGGCTAGTAAAGGGCGCTTATACCTCAGTAGCTGACATCATGCTACATAAATACACTACACTTTGGCCTTAAATTGTGGAGTTTTCAGGTAGTTTCAGATGGACTTATATTGCTTACTGTATAAAATGTATAAACATGGGAAAAGTGAGGCAAGTGTGTGATTATTTAAGCTTTGTAATTTGTACATTATTAATTCCAGCAGTATAAAGGGTATTTATTGCCATATTTTTTCCACCAGAAACAGAGTAAAACAATAACACTTGTCTGCTTAATTAAAGAGCAGCTAATAATTTACTAGTTGTCCATGAATGTTGAAATGTGGTCAGAAATCTGGGGACTGAAGCTGGGGAATGCACAAAGTAAAAGCATACAGTGTTAGAATTCCTGGTCACATGTAAATATCTATGGACTGTTAAGGTTTTTAGGACTATATCTATTATAATCCATTTTCTACTACTGAAGCATTCTGAAATAAATCGGAAGGCCGCCTCCTCAGGCTGAAGGTAAATAACCATTTTCCTCGCAGTGGGAAGGACTTTTAAATTGCGTGAGGTCTTGACATAACTAATCTATTATCTAAATAATGATTTTCCACACAAAGAATCAGAAAAGAGTCAGAAAGCATTTTGATATTAAAAATAAAGGAATCTTTACTCACAGTTTCTTCAGCAGGTACATTTAAACTTAAACAATCATGATAGACAGAAGTTTTCCCCTGAAAGCTCTTGCGTTGGGTGAGAGTCAGGCATGATTAGCCCAGCCACTTCGCTAGCTATTTGGGCCAATCACAAGTCCTGTGTGCTTTTCCCAGGAATTTTACAAGTGTCTTTTCCTCAGAGTTTAGACAAGCTGCTTTTCACATCTGAAGGGGTGTCTGGCTGGAGACGAAGACAATGCATTCTCACTGGCAATCCATGTTTTTGGTGCGAGAGGAGTTTCTTTCCTCCAACAGGACCTCTGGCTAATTGGAAAGTTGTATCACTCTTGAGGCCAACAGCCTTTAATTAAAGCAGATATTTTTTATTATTTATACTTTTTTATTTATATGAATCTTCAATTTCATTGTTTCTCCAACTTAAGGCAGGTGCTTTTGTGAATAGCAGCGAGCCATTTGTTTCGGTTTACTAGCTTTTATCATTCTGGAAATTTGGGATGAATTATTCCTTCAGTATTCTTGACTTGTTTCTCTGTTCTCCATTGCAGGGAGGATGTGTTGTTATCAGTGTTGGCTGTTTTGCTGGTGCTTTTCTGCAGTGTGGATGTTTGGTACTATCTGCGTGTCTTGGCCTTGCTAATCCGGGCCTGGTGGCTCTCCCCTGTGTTCGATGTGACTGGGGAGCAGACTCTGGGAGGCCGCGTCCTCCTCCATGACGTCGATTTGTGCCACATGAACAATGCCCGCTTTCTGCGCGAGTGCGACTTTGCACGTATCTCCTTGTATGCGCGCAACGGGGTATTCAAGACCATGAGGGCCCTGGGGGCCACTGCTGTCGTTGCAGCGACCACCATCCGCTACAGACGGCCCCTGTGTATCGGCGAAGCATTCCAGTTGTGCAGCCGGATCGTTACATGGGATGAGAAGGCATTCTATGTAGAGCAGAGGTTCGTTTCCTGTAAAGACGGAATGGTGGCAGCCATTATGTTCTGCAAACAGAGTGTGCTAAGGAGCAGTCCTGATAAAATTCTACAGCACCTGTGCCAGAGAAAGGTGAGCGATTCCTTTCATATAGAACATATGTCTTCATTAGGAAATGGTTTGGTTTACTACTATATAAATTCACTTAAATTGGTGACATAAATCTAGAGTTTATTTCTTATGTTGTGCGTTATTTTATAGGTATATACAGTATCTTACAAAAGGGATTACACCCCTCACATTTTTGAAAATCTTTTCATGGGACAAAACTGAATATACAGTACAACACTTTGATACAATGTAAGTACAGTCAAACCCCTTTAGGCCCAAATTTGGCGAGAGTCTTGGTTGGCGAGCTGTCTAAACCGATATGTGAGAGAAATAAGTGAAAGTGATTATATTAGTGATGTTTTTTTGAAAACAGTTTCTTTGACTGATTTTAAAAACGTTTTATTTAAAGTTAAATACTAATAAAGCTCAAGGAAAAATATGTATTGTAAGGATTATATATTAATGTTGTGCACAATTCGAAGCTGATCATACTCGTAGAGGCGGGCCGTGGACAGGACCAACCAGTCGTCAGTCAAAAAGCAGAGGATACATCAGCGACTGGTCCATGGTACGTTAGTGTTGCCCACACAGCAGCAGCTGACCTACAGAATTAGCATGACTGAGTGTGTTCTAGACTACAGTTCTAAAATTGACCCAAGTTTGGTGAGGTACAGTTGGAGAAATGCATACACCAGACACGCCGCACATTGTGGCGAGAAGGTGAGGCGAGGTTGGCGGCTTAACAAGGTAAATTACAGCCTTTCATGGCGAGAGGCCGGTTTGGCGAGCTAACGGGGGGCAAGTTAACAAGGTTTGACTGTAGTCAGTGTACAGCTTGTATAACAGTGTAAATTTGCTGTCCCCTCAAAATAACTTCACACACAACCATTAATGTCTGAACAGCTGGCAACAAAAGTGAATACACCTCTAAGTGTAAATGTCCAAATTGTGCCCAATTAGCCATTTAGCCATTAGTTGTCTTTTGGAAATAGATGTATGAGAGCTGCCAGCATTGCTTCAGGGGTTGTAATAGTGGGGTCAGCCTGTCAGTGCTCAGACCACACTGCATCAAATTGATCTGCACTTGTGTCATCCCAGAAGGAAGCTTCTTCTGAAGATGATGCACAAGAAAGCCCGGAAACAGTTTGCTGAAGACAAGCAGACTAAAAACATGGATTATTGAAACTGATTATTACTGAACTTATTTGGTGCAGATGGTGTCAAGCGTGTGTGGTGGCAAACAGATAAGGAGTACAAAGTCAAGTGTCTCTTGCCTACAGTTAAGCATGGTGGTGGGAGTGTCATGGTTTAGACTGCATGAGTGCTGCCGGCACTGGGGAGCTACAGTTCATTGAGGAAATCATGAATATCAACATTTACTGTGACAAACTGAAGCAGAGCATGATCCCCTCCCTTCAGAAACTGGGACACACAGCAGTTTTCCAACATGATAATGACCCCAAACACCCTCCCAAGATGACCACTGCTTTGCTAAAGAAATCAAGGTTAAAGGTCGGACTAGACTGGCCATCTGTGGGGCATCTTCAAATGGAAAGTCTAACATCCACCAGCTCAGTGATGTCATGGAGTGGAAGAGGATTCCAGTGGCAACCTGTGAAGCTCTAGTGAACTCCATGCCCAAGAGTTAAGGCAGTGCTGGAAAATAATAGTGCTCACATAAAATATTGACACACTGGGCTAGGGCTGCAACTAACAATTATTTTAATAATCGATTTATCTGTTGATTATTTTTTTGATTAATCGATGAATTGGATAAAAAAAAACAAAAAAACAAGAAAAGCGTTCATTTCAAACCCTTTATTCAAAAACAGAACTAAAATCTCCTTGAGCTGTTATAATAATAATAATAATAAGGTGTATAACCAGGGTTCAAGGTGTGGGTAATTTTAGTGAAGCCGTCATCTTCAACCATCGACTGAGACCTCATGTCAGTGACGAGCATGTTGAGGATTCTGTCTGTGAAGACAGTGGTTGCTGTGGTGAACATGATGCATTTCCCATCAAGAAGCCGCTCATGATTTCTGTTTTTTTCTGGAATCAAAAAGATAGTATGAGTGTGTGTAACAGCACAATTTTTATATCAACTATAAATACACACTTACATACACACATACTTGTTTTAGTTACTAGTTGGGTAAAGGTAAGTAACCCAAAGAGCAATTGCAGACAAGACACCACACACACACACACACACACACACACACACACACACACACACACACACAATCACTCACTCACTCACTCACTCACTCACACTCTCTCTCTCTCTCTCAAGTTCACTTGAAGCTTATTCATTAAATTATTACCATCAATGTAGTAAGTGCAAGGTTCATTTATACACCACATTTAATCACAGCTTAAGACGACCAAGTGCTATAAAAGAACTTTAAAATTAAATAAAAAAGTACAGCACATGCAAATATATTTGTCAATAATAGCCTATATGGGAAAAAGCACCGAATATACACAGCAAAAAATAGTTTTCTTACTCAGCAGTTTTGTCATGTTTTCAATCCAAATATCAAAAAAATCTTAAATCAAGATACATTTACTAGACACATGAAATAACATAAAAAATTATGTCTTGTTTTCTGAAAAAACAACTCAAAATTAATTGATTGTTTGTTTAAACAAGCAAAATTATCTGCCAATGGGGTAAGAAAAATGATTTTAATGAGAGAGAATCTCAAACAAGCTTGAAGCATTACTTATTTTTTTCATGCCATTTTTCTGGTCAAGTAATATTGATTTAAGATGTTTTAGACCTTTGGACTGGAAACGAGACAAAATAACTAAGTAAGAAAAGCTTTTTTTGCAGTCGTAGCTATACATGACAACAGATTGAAAAATGAATGGGCCAAAAATGGCGAGTGAATAAAAACGTGTCTTTAGTCTTGCAATGCAGAGTGCAAAGTAACTATAGCAACCCTGCTTTACTACTTAAAGCAGTTATTAATGAGCTAACGCTAACTTGTCATGCTTGGCAAGCCAGCACCAGGGACGTTACGTTCCTCACTTCAAAACGGAACAAAATAGGATTGTGTAGTGACTTACCTGCTGTTGAACTCCCTTCCCCCTCATCAATCATTGGATCATTGCTGTGGTGCTCCCGTGCCATGCCATGTCGCATTGCATATTTTGCAGTTAACACACTTTTTCAGTTTATTAAGTGTGAAATGCTACCACACCTTTGATGACTCTGGTCGCACGGATTTCTCTGCCTTCACAATTTATCTTTCCTCTACCTTCGCTGGTGCATTTTTAAATGTCTGCTCTGCCCTGTCTGTGAGGCGCTAACTCTGCTAGCATCAGTGCACAAGAGAGAGACCGAGTGTGTTTACTCCACTCCGCGCTCAACTAAAGTTTTTATTTTTTGTAATAATCAAATGTCTCTGTGCCGAGCGACACAACGAATCGATTCTGAAATGCGTTGCCAACTCTTTTAGTAATCGATTAGTTGTAGCAGCCCTACACTGGGCACAATTTGGACATTTTCACTTAGAGGTGCACTCACTTTTGTTGTCAGTGGTTTAGACATGAATGTGTGTGTTGAGTTATTTTGAGGGGACAGCAAATTTACACTGTTATACAAGCTGTACACTGACTACATTACATCAAAGTGTCATATCTTCCGTGTTGTCCCATGAAAAGATATAATAAAATATTTACAAAAATGTTTTGGAGATGTTCTGACCCTTTTTAGTCCTTGGTAAAAATGACTCTGATTCTTGCGCTTCCCCATTTTACAACTTCAAGAGGTGGCTTGCTGTCTAATATACAGTGGTGTGAAAAAGTGTTTGCTCCCTTTTTTGATTTCTGATTTTTGTCACAATTAAATGTGTCAGATCATCAAACAAATTTAAATATTATTTAAAGACGGCTCATTAATGTTTTAAAATTTCTAGGATAAGCTGCCCCATGCTATTATCTTAGATTCTTAAAACATAAATGAGCGTTTTCTGTGGCTTATAGAATGGGGCGGCCTATTGTTGTGGGGGGTATTTTTGCTTCCCGTTTTACCCACTAGCTAGGATTCCCCCAATCATGTGGTGTTACTAACACAGAGTGTGAAATAGTCTTAAGAACATGCTGAGCTCATGTGGAGCTACACTTTTCTAATTGCTGAGGGTTTTCTAGTCACGTTCCCTCAGACTCCAGTCACAGATATTTGAGACATTAGTGGGAATGAAACTCAGTCACCTGGTAATATGGGCAATGGTTATAAATCGCACCACTTTGAGAAATGCAGTTTTCCGATCATTTCAGTCAGAAAAAGAAGCTGAACTGAAGTAAGGTGCCTTTTAGCTTTTAACTGGTTGACCTCATCACCTAATGAGCCCTTTCGGTTTATTGAATAATTAATTGTCTCCACTGTGAAGATAAATTATGGACTATTAAAACACTTCTACAGCTGCAGGAAGAGATTTGGCTTCCTAGCCATAACATAATTGTCTGCCTTTGTACTGATTTAGCCAGCTAGTGAAAAACATTTTAATCACCTTGCCCCCAAATGTCTGCTCCAAAGTAGTGACTCAAAAGACAAAAATTGAAAAGATTTGATTACAAATATATAAAAATGCAACATGGCCAAAAAAAAATGCATAAAACTTCACCATAATTTAATGATATATATTTTGTTCAAAATGTGGGTTTAGATACGCACTACACAAATGTAACTAGGGAAACTGTTTATAAGTAGTAGGGCTAAAATAATAATTCATCATTTTCTATAATGTTGATAATAATTTTGACAAAAATTGTTACCTTTTTATTGTATTCTCCTGAAATTTCAATTGAAACTTAATACCACAACAAGATGTTAATAAATTGCATTATTCTGCATTTTATTGTACAGCGCACTCTGCAATTATTGTCCCACCTGGTTAAGATGTGTTAAAAGCCATAAAATACATTCTTATTGCAGGAGCATAATCTCACACTGAAAATTGTGAGCTCAAGTGAATTAAAAAAATTTATCATGAAGAGACTATTTAAAATAAAATTATTGGCACATCTAACAATTCCCATATAATAAATGTAATTGAAGCATTTTTGTCATTTCTAGTTTAGATTTTAAAGCTGATCAGAGTAAATGGGAACATGACTGAGTCCTATTTCTCTTTGGAACTGTTCGACATTTGAAAGACATGAGAACATGCTGCTCAAGTAAGGTGTGTGTTGACCTTCATAAGTCAGGTAATAGCTACAAGAAAATAGCTACTTGCCTAAACCTGCCTCTATTTAGAGTCATAATAATAAATAATTTTAAAGTAACAAACCAGGCTGAACGAGGACCCAAGTTTCTCCTGTCTCAACGCACAGTGAGAAGGATAGTAAGAGAAGTAAAACATTCTCCCAAGGTCACTGTTGGAGAACTGCACCAAATGGTTGTGTCTTAGGGTCACAAAGTGTCCATGACGACCACAAAATGCCAAAATGACAAGCTGCTTGGGACACGTGCACGAAAAAGCCTTTTCTCACCTACAGTCACAAACATAAACGTCTGGAGTTTATTTAATGGGACCATGGACTTTGGTCAGATTAGACTGATATTGAGCTTTTTGGCAATAAACCATGTATGTGAGTCTGGCATAAATCCAAGGATGGGTCTACAGAAAAGCACCTCATGCCCACTGTAAAGTGTGTTGTAGCAGCTGATTTACCAAAGTGAATCAATAGAAATTAACCTCATGAACCACCACCACCACATGCACCCACGTGCATAAAATGGGCTACAATGTGAACACAAGACATACATGGATATTGTCATCAACTGCAGGATTTTTTATACATGAATTAGGATCCAAACCTGACGTCAACAGCACAAAACACTCGCACATTTATGCTGCAGTGCTTCAGGTTACAACATCTTTTTCACTTATTTTTCAGGTTGAAGTTCCTGAGTTTCCTGAAGAGTTGCAGCACTGGATCAACTTTATGACCGCCAGCAGTCAGACTCTCAAGGCTGAGAGTGGACTGGAGGAGAAGAAAAGCAAGTGAGGAATGAAATGTGCCTGCTACCTTTATGAGACACCAATGTACACGTTTACACAACAGACATTATGGGACATGCATGCAAAGTATATCTCCTCACACTGCCTGGGCTGTAACTAGAAACTTAAACAAGGTTTACATTTGTTATATTAAATAGCCAGAACAGGAGTGTTGTAGAAGGAGATTATATGTCCCATAGCTCATTACTCATGGCAGTGCTGCCCACCATCTGCTCCCAGTTTCAGATCATTTCTGTTTTTTCTAAAGTATACACAACATTTGCATCCCTTTAAAATGCATATATTTTTGTACAAAATGCTCTTAGACCGGAATCAGTCAATTATGATTGTGATGGGCTGCAATGGATAATGATGGACTGCAATGGATAATGATGGACTGCAATGGATAAAAGAAATTAATAATAAAAAAACAACAATAATAAAATGTTTGCTCTTTGTCTTTCAGTCTATGTGTAGTTCACCAGTAATGAGATGTAAGCAATTTGCAGTTGTCTATTACACCTGACTTGGGATTGTTATCATTATATTGTTGTATTAAAGATATCAGTATGAGGACTTACACTTAAATTATCTAGTTCTAACTAAGGCCAATTATCTAGACTAGTAATTCCAGTTTCCAGTATTGTCATTTTCAAGATTTTTTTAATATCATAAGGTATTACTCTTTCAAAATTGAGTGATTTTGACAAATCTAAAATAAGTAATAAACTCAGAACTAACATTAGTTGAAATGCAACATTTCAGAGTTGACCAGCAAAGCATTGACTGTCTGGAAATATTGGATAACTCCTTACTCTGTAGATTGGACAGTGGAATGCTTCTGTCACATCAGCGTGAAAATGCTGCTATTCCTATAATCGCAGCATAAAAATCATCTATTGACTGTTTTTACATGATAGTAATTAGCAGTTGCCATCTGAATCTCTGGTATATAAAGCAACTATTAAATCCACAGTGCCTACGGATAAAGGTGATTATACTTCAGCCAATGGGACATAAATTAAATAATCAAAAACAAATCATTCACATGGAAAAAGTAAGTACACCCTTACATTTGTCACTCTTTCAGGTCCATAAAATTTAAACGAGTTCCAGATTAAGTGCCATTGATGATCATTCTGCAAGTGGACTTATTTAAGCCTGACCTGTGTGGTATTGTGTTCCCTTTGCTATTGAAGTGTGTCATCCTGACAGAATCTAACTCTCTTATGGTCCAAAAAGGTTGTGAATGTCTAGGGGAAAGATTTTTCGAAAAGATTTCTAAATTAATTAAAATAAATCGTTCTGTTGTGAGGAAAATCACCTACAGGTTATGTAAATTTCAAGTGACTGTCATTTAGTTGCCTCAGCAAATTCATTTTGTGAACAGACTGTTTAATGTGGAAAAAGTCTCCAAGAACCCCAGGCATTCATCACATGATCTGCAGATAACTCTGATGGTGTGAAAGTGCAAACATTTGTTCTCTAAAAATATTTTTTCAAGAAAAATACTGTTTTCCAGTGAACATCGGAGAAGACCAGGCTTTTTGGAATAATGTAGATATGTCTTTGGCCACAGTAACAGTAATTGTGTTGTGTTGAATGAATACAACTTTGGTGAAGCGTGGAACTGGAAATGTTATGATTAGGAATTGCTTTGTTGCCTCAGTGACCGCAGGCATAGAATCAGCTATGAATTCTGCATTACAAAAATGAAGTGCTTGAGAATAATGTGAGGCCATCTATCAAACGTTGAAGGTGAAACTTTCAACAGAATAATGATTCTAAACACACTAAGCAAATCAGGAAATGACTGAAAAGGAAACAAAGACCAAACCTAACATGGGGATTTAGGGGTGGAAATAGAAAAATACATCTTTAGATTAAATGAAGAGCATTACATTTGTACAAACATTGTATTCCAGCTTAAGAACTCTTATCTGACCTATTTTAAAAATGATGCTAGGAGTGTTTTGATTTGGACCTGTTTAACTACACCTGGGCCGGGGCTTGCCATCATTAATGGAACAGTGATTTCCGAGTGATACCAAAAGATGGTAAAGGAAAATGTCACAGCGTCTGTTAGTAAAGTATCTCAAGAGATTTTTGAGCAGCAAGATAATACATTCACAAACAATATACTACACATTTTTGGAGAGATTTTCTACATAGAATGTACTGTATATGTGTACAGTCAAACTTCGTCCCAATTGTTCCGGCGAGAGGCAGGGTTGGCAAGCTAACGCAATAGGGTAAAAACATGGAAGGATTTCTGTCCTGCAGCCTTTCATGGTGAGAGGCAGGTTTGCCGAGATGATAACAGGGTCTGTCTGTCTGTCTGTATCCTATCTATCTATATCTATCTATCTATCTATCTATCTATCTATCTATCTATCTATCTATCTATCTATCTATCTGTCTATCTGTCTGTCT
>JBBIGC010039829.1:0-11833 GCA_037576955.1 Lepidarchus adonis
CGTATAAGAGAATAAAAAAAGAAAGAAATATGGACCAATTTACAACAAAGAATACCTTTATTAAATGTAACAGAAAAGATTTAAAGTGCAAAACTCAAGCGGCTTATCAGCGTGATCAGGGTGTAATGTCTTTAAGTGACGCCTTAATTTATTTGGCTTCATGCTGTCCGCTGCCAACATTTTTAGACACAGTAAGCACACTGGTCTTTCCTCGTCTCCCACCGTAGTCACAGTGAAGCCAAGCGCTACATACTCTGTCATATTTCCTCATCTTAGCTTTCGGGAGACTTTCGTTTGTATCTATCTTCTTTCTCCGCCTGTCTTCTCATCCCTGTTAAATTTTTTTCATGATGTCACTTGAGGGTCTGCTACACTTCGTGTCTATACTTCATACTCATATTTTGTACGATGTGCAAAGCGCGCATGCTCAGTGCAAACAAAACCCCTACACACTGTAGTGGAGAACAGTAAAAAAAATTAAAATAGAAAAATAAAAAAGCATGTTCCCTGAGGTCAAACGCGACCCCCTTGATAGAGCCATGCCCCCCCCACGTGCACTATTTGAGAAGCACTGGTGTAAAACACAGTTTTGATTGACATAGGCATAGCTTAGCACGACTAAAGACAGACAGGTTAAGGGATACTTAACCTAAACAGTTATTGTTGACATTCTTCAAGGACAGGAAATCCATATTGTAGAAATAAAAGCAAGCCCTGACTGACATATTTTGAAATTCTTACAGTATGTCACCATGGACAGACTGATGAGGCAGATGACTTTATGCTCATACTTCCACAAAAATCACATTTATAAAAAATTCCAATCTGGATTTTGGCCATATCACAGTACTGAAAAAGATATTAAATGACCTTCTGTCCACCGACAAAGACAATATATCATTACTGGTCCTGCTATACCTGAGTACTGCATTTGATACAATAGACCACTATTTTATTGAATAGAGTAGAGAACGTGGTCAGGATTACTCTAACAAAAATCATATCTGACCGACCACTACTAATTTGTGAGTGTAAACGGAGAACCATCGCTTCATACAAAAGTAAAATATGGAGTCCCACAAGGGTCGGTCCTGGGACCCCTATTATTTTCATTATACATGCTCCCATTGGGATCAGTTATTCGCAAACATGGAATTAGTTTTCACTGCTACGCAGACGACACACAACTACATTTATCCTCTCATCCATACAATAAACTCAGACTAAGCAAACTAGAGGATTGAGTACATGATATAAAAATCTGGATGTCTCTAAATTTTCTTCAATTAAATGGTGGAAAAACAGAAGTTCTTCTTTTAAGACCAAAAGCTGCTAGAGCTAATCTGACAGACCTAATGTTAAACTTGGCTGATTCTTCTGCAAAGCCTGTTTCTGCTGTATGAAACCTTGATGTCACTATATACTCAGATCTGTCATTTGATTCACATGTGAATAATGTCACTCGAACAGCCTTTCTCAATCTTCAAAATATTGCTAAACTAAGAAATGCACTATCACCCTCTGTCGCAGAAAAACTAGTTCATGCTTTCATAACCTCAAGACTAGATTACTGCAATGCCCTGCTATCAGGATGTTTCATAGCGACTCTAAACAAACTACAATTAGTTCAAAATGCAGCAGCTCGGGTCCTCACTAGAACTAGGAATTTCAACCATATCAGCCCAATCCTATGCAAATTACACTGGCGTCCAGTTAAATTCCATATCAATTTTAAAATCTTACTACTAATTTATAAAGCCTTAGTGAAGTTATCTCTGTTTACGAACCTCCATGTCCTATTAGATCACTAGTGCTGGATATTTAGTGGTTCCCAGAATTTAAAAAACTACAGCAGGGTGAAAGCATTTTCATACGTAGACCCCCAGTTCGGAACTCAGACACAGTCTCTGTTTTCAAGTCTAGGCTAAAAACGTAATTGTTATATAAAATGGGGGTGATGTGCATGTGTTTTCTGGTTCTAGTAAGAACTCTTGCTGCTGCATTTTTTTTTTATATGTGCTGCAAATGAAAGACTGGGGTCAATAATCACACCAAGCTCTTTCACTGCTATACAAAATGAAACAGAATGGCCTTCCAGAGTAACTGTGTAATCTGACAGTTTGCTCTGAGCTGCTAGTGGTCCTATTATTAAAACTTCTGTCTTTTCAGAATTTAACAGTAGGAAGTTTTGAAGGATCTCCTGTCTAATGTTCTTTACACCTTTGTCAATTACATTTAAACTGGTATTTCACATCTATGAAATCCAGACTCTGTGACCTCCATCTATCAGGAATTTTAATTTTAATAACCAAATGCCTGACTTATAAAGCCTTACACTTACCTTAATGAAGTTATCTCTGTTTACGAACCTCCATGTCCTATTAGATCACTAGTGCTGGATATTTAGTGGTTCCCAGAATTTAAAAAACTACAAGTTATAAATATATTATAAGTTTTAATAATAGGTTTAATATAGATAACATAACTAGGACTGCCTTCTTTCATCTCAGGGATAATGCTAAGAAGAGGAATATGATGTCATCACATGACTCAGAAAAATTTGTTAATGCTTTTGTTACCTCTAGGGTAGATTATTGTAATGCATTACTCTCTGGATGTACTAGTAGGTCCAATAATTAACTCCAGTTAGTCCAAAATGCAGCAGCAAGAGTTCTTACTAGAACCAGAAAACACATGCACATCACCCCCATTTTATCTAATCTGCACTTGCTTTGCATTAAGTATAAAGTTCTAATATTAACCTATAAAGCACTAAATGGTCTTGCGCCACAGTATCAGAGTGAACTCCTAGTACCTTATAATCCACCTTCTACTTAGATCACAGGGTGCAGGCTTTTTGCTGGTACCTTATGTTGCAAAGGTCACAGCTGGGGGCTGAGTTTTCTCTTTTAAACCCGCAGTTATGCATTAGTTTTCCAAATATTGTGCAGGACTCAGACAGTCTCAACATTTAAGTCCATATTTGTTTAGTCACGCATTCTGTTAGTTCTAGATAAGGTGTATTTTCTGGTGTACTGGGATGCTTGGAAGCTGTTGCCTCCCACCCGGACGCGTTCACTCAGGTTGTTGATGGTTGAGTGGTTGGCTGCCTTGTGACCAAGGACGCCCTCTCCCCTTTAGCTGTGCTGTCATAGAGAGTCTTGTCGGGGCTCCTGCACTCAGACCACAATGTTCATCACTCTAAATAATCCATAACAATGAACATCCCTAACAGTCTCTCTCTCTTTTACCCTGAGGTACCAGCAATCTCATTTCACTCTGCTGCCTAAAATCATGGGGAGGCAGACCACCCCCTCATGCTGCACCCCCTCACTCATACTGAGCATAGCCCATATGGACTGAACTGCAATTGTCTCATAATATTGGACTCATTGCTTCTCTTAGTTCTTGGGCTTATTTGTTCATCTTTTTCTATCTGTTATCACTCTCCTGAGACGACCAGAGGAGGATGGGTTCCCTTTCTGAGCCTTGGTTCCTCACATGGTTTCTTCCTAGAATTTTTCCTTGCCTCTGTTGCCTTTGGCTTGCTCATTGGGGGCTCCGACTCAGATTTAGAAAATTCTGTAAAGCTGCTTTGTGATGACGTCAGTTGTAAAAAGCGCTATACAAATAAACTTGCTGTCTGCCTTTCTGTCAGTGCCACCATCTGCAACCCATATAACATAGATGGTCTCACTACCATCCTATAAAACTTCCCTTCCACTCAAGCTGGTACCGGTCTGTCACAGATCACTCACATTTTATAAAAAATTCCAAAAGGTTCACATACATTTTCTTGCCATTGTATAAATAAACAATAACTAAAACCTGCAACAGCGCCAGATAAATCACAAAAAATCCCTGACAAAAAAAACAAAACTGACCTTGAAACTGCTGATCCTAATACGAATGCAGCACTTTCCTGAAGTCTAACATCTGTGTCATTTAAGGCATCAGTTACTAGTTTCATTCCACCCATTGACACCAGATTCTGTGCATTGTCCACCTACAAAACAAATAACAACATATCAGTTATTATATTAATGCAACCGATTTTTTCCTAAATTATTTCTGTACTTTTGAGGCAAGTCATGAAAGAGAAATGGCAGTCTCCACAGGACATAGAAAAAAATGACAGATATTCAAAGAAAACAAGCTAAATTAATATTCACCAAAAATATAAGCTATATAATTTGACTATGTGATTGCATGCAAGTCATAGCTGGGATGCTATAAGGAAATAAACAAAGACTAAGGTATTGTAGGAGCAAACAACAAGGCTAACAAACAATATGTGAATAAAACTGCGCAGTGTAGAATTATGTCCAATGTTTTTCTGTCTTAGCAGCAACTCAGATGTTCCTTGTCAGATTTACAAAACGTATCATAAATCACAAAAAGGATCAAAATAAGTACAGATGGTCCCCAAGTTACTATGACAATAGTGATATGACAAAAGTGTAAGAAAGTTTAAAATATATACATAACACACCTGCCCCAAGGTTTTTTCTGAAGCATATGTAAAATAACATGTTGGTATGTTACAGGCATATCAAATCAAGCAGGCTTTTATTGTCATTTCAACCATATACAGTTTGCACAGTACATAGTGGAACAAAACAATATTCCTCCAGGACCAAGGTGCTACTTAAAAACACAAACTCAGGACAGTACAACCATGTGCAAACATTTCAGGACAATGCTTTGTTTTTGCTTTGTCATTGTTTTACAGATGTCTGTGTAAAACAATGACAGTAAATCTCTGACCAATACACAATTATGCCATCTACCTGGTCCAAATAGCAGGTTATGCAAATAATATTTCAAAAACAGCAGAGGTAAACATGAAACAGGGAGAGGGGGAGATATATGCATCTTCCTGCCTTGTGAAATGCCTCACTGTTGCCAGCAATCAACAGAGATCAGTAGTCTGAATGTTTGAGCACATACTTTTGGGTAAGCTAGGCCATGTACAAACGATGATATTTTCAAGTTACAATGGGGTCTTCAGAACACAGCTTCATTGAAAGTTGGGGACTACCTGTAGTATGAATCACAACGCTGATAAGTTATTAGCCTCAAATCTTCATAATTAAATTTGCAGAATGACCATTCTCTGTTGCTAGCTACTAAATCATTATTTGTTAGTGTAAATTTGATTTTAGCTCAGCTTAGTAAATGTGATTTGATGTAGTCATTACCTGGTGAACAAGATACTCTAGGTCCAGTAGAGCAGTGACTTTTTGGTCCACTGTACTGCTGGAGCTGTTGAACTGGGACAACAGTTTACGTAATATCTGGACATCTGTCTCAACTAGAAGACCTAGTGCTTCTATGTCTCTTTTGAGTTCATCCACCAAGTGAAACTGGGACCTCAGAATGTGTTTAGTCTGTAATCAGATGCAATTAAACAGCTCAAAACTGCAAACAAAAGCCAAGAAATTACTATGCCAAAGACAATAACACACCTGCCCCAAGGTCTTTTCTGAAGGACTCTCATGTCCTTCTTTGAAGTTCTTCAGAGCCTCTTTTAGTTTCTGGGCTGTGAAAAAAGTGACTTGCTCACTGATTTCTTGCCTGCCTCATGAAGAAAGAGAGTTTACATTACATTCCATAATCATTAGCATAATTACAAATAATTAAACATCCGTCTTTCTGCCTATTGTAGACAGTTATTGCAGGAACTTTTGAGTAAACAGCTTCTATTCTTAAAATGTATGTTAATTTAGCTGAGTAAGGACTATGGAGGGATGTCCCACTGGGCAAACTGCAACCTAAAGCAGTTGATAGCACCATTGTGAGACATACAGTAGTGTGAAAAAGTGTTTGCCAACTTCTTGATTTCTTTTTCCTCAATGTTTGTCATACTTTAAATGTTTCAGATCATCAAACTAATTTAAATATTAGTCAAAGACAACACAATTAAACATAAGTGTTTTAAGTGAAGGATTTTATTATTAAGGGAGAAAAAATCCAAACCTACATGCCCCCTGTGTGACAAAGTAATTGCCCCCTAAACATAATAACTGGTTGGGCCTCCCTCAGCAGCAACAACTATAATCAAGCATTTGCAATAACTTGAAATGAGTCTTACAGCACTATGGAGGAATTGTTGTAGTTCAGCCACATTGGACAGTTTTCAAGTATAAATTTTTAAGGTCATGCCACAGCATCTCAATAGAATTCAAGTCAAAGTTTGAGTAGGCCACTCCGAAGTCTTCATTTTGTTTTTCTTCAGCCAATTAGAAGTGGCCTTGCTGCTGCAGAACCCAAGTTTGTTTCAGCTAGAGGTCACGAACAGATGGCCGGACATTCTCCTTTAGGAATTTCTACACCAGATGTAATGGAACACACACCTTCCAAAAAGTTTTTTTGTCTCAGTCCACAGAGTATTTTACCAAAAGTCTTGAGGGATCAAGATGTTTTCTGCCAAAATTGAGAGGAGCCATAATGTTATTTTTGCTTGGCACTTGACAATTTTTGCCCAGTCTCTTTCTTATGTTGGAATCATTAACACTGACCTTAACTCGAAGGTTGAAGGTTCACCACTGTTCCATGTTTGTGCCATTTGTGGATGATGACTTTCATTGTGGTTTGCTGGAATCCCAAAGCTTTAGAAATGGTTTTTATAACATTTTCATATATCATTTCATTCTCACTTGTTCCTGAATTTATTGGGATCTTGATTTACAGCTTTTGAGGATCTTTTGGTCACTTCACTTTGCCAGGCAGTGTCTTATTTAAGTGATTTCTTGATTGAGAACAGGTGTGGCAGTAATTAGGCCGGGGTGTGGCTAGAGATAATCAACTCAGGTGTGGTGAACCACTGTTATGTTTTAACAGGGGGCAATCACTGTCACACAGGGCCATGTAGGTTTGGATTTTTTTTTTTTACCCCCTTAATAATAAAATCCTTCACTCCTTAAAAACCACATTTTGTGTTAACTTGTATTTAACTAATTACATTTTTTGAAGATCTGAAACATTTAAGTGTGACAAACAAGGAAAAGATATCAAGAAAGGGGCAAACAATGTTTAGATTTGATTCTCTCTTCTACCCTAGAAAATGTAGCTCCATTGAAACGAAAGAAAATCAGAGAAAAAAACTTAACAATCACACGCTTACGCTGAAGCAGATGGCATGAAAACTAGAGCATAAGTGGCGTCAAATAAATTTGGTAGTTTATAAACTAGCATGGAAGGAGAATCATGAGCTACAAAAAAGCTCTTAATACTGTTAGGACCACCTCATTAGGGGCTCGGACCTGGATTCTATAAACTCTGTAAAACATCACAAAAGCGCTGTAAAAATAAAATTGACTTTCTTCTTTCTGTACAATTCAATTCTTTAACAGAGAAGTGATTTCGGTCTGCTAAACATGAGCTGAAATTCCCTCTGCAAATGACCACAGTATGCCTCTGAATGCAGGTGGTTTCACGGCAAACTGAAGTCTGTAGCCCTTGGTCGCTCTGTTCTTAGGCCATTTTGAGGTGGCTCCGTGGCGATGAGATGGAGATTGAGGTCCGTGATGACGCAGCTCTCCTCCCACAGAGCGGGGTTAGGTGAGCCAGAGTCCAGCTGCTTTTAGAGCATTTAGAGCAATGTTCTGGTACATAGAGGCAGTAAAACGCTCTATTTTGCTAGGGAGAGAGAGACCTGCTGAGGGTAGCGCCAAACAGCAATTTAGGTGGTGGTGGTGGGCCACTGAGATCTCCACAGAGGGTGGGTTCCTTCATCCCTTCTATGTCCAAAGACATGTAACCTTTCACAGGAACCGGATTGGAGAAGGGTTTGTCCCAAAAGTGTTTCATTTTTGTCACACACACTGGAACCACTGGCAAACACTGCTTGCTAGCAGGAGCTTGAGAGGGGAGCCTTTTTCCGTCAAAAAGGTCCCTCTTTACCGTGTCAGGGACCAGCTGTGTGATGCGGAGTTTGGACACTGCTCTCTTGCAAACCTCCAACAGGTCATAATCTACTACAAGGGATGGTGACTCTTCACAGCGAGAGCTTGACAGCATCTCCACGTCCTCCTCTTCCCTCTCCCTTGAGTCTGCGAGTAGCTAGTCCTCGAATGGTGAGGGTGGATTGGGGGAGACTGCCTCGATAATTTGTGCCCAGTCCATGGGAGGAGTGGAAAGAGGGGGCAGCAGTGTTACCACAGGTGCCGCTACAGATGGCAAAAGAGTGGGGTTCATCTGAGAGGTGGTGGCCACACGGACACACCTTTCTCTGACCCCCCTGGGCATGGATAGGCAGTGAGAGCAACTGTCTAGGTTAGACAGGGCTAGCTGGGCGTGTTTGACACCTGTAAAGCTGATGCACAGTGGGTGGGAGTCTCTGCTTGAGATGGTGAATTCACAGGCAGAGGAGCAGTTTCAGGGCTCTACGCCCTTGCTAGGCTCTTTTACAGAGGCTATCTCATGATGTAATATGCTAGCAGGTTGTGACAGAGACTAGCAGATATGAAGTAGAATACTCTACTGTGGAGCTTGTGACTAGCTAGGTGTAATGAACACGGTCAGCTACAGCTTTTGATTTTGCAAACCTGATATTGGGTGCAGCTTGCTTAAATGGGGAAGCATATGAAACATGAACACATTCGCTAAAAGTATAAGTCAGTGCACAAAAAGACGACATCCCCAAATGATTAGTTAAATTTAAATGTACTGTTTACTGTAGCTATGAACAGTTTGAAATGCAATGCAAAGCAAAGATCAGATCAGTGACAGGTCAGGATAAAACACAGAACATGTAAAGCATCACTGCTTATGTTACATTTTCCGCTAGCCCACTAGCTCTGCCTAATGGCTTCATGACAGGGTTACTCAGGGTAACTCTCCAACCTCAATTGCGACCACTTCAAGAATAGCCAGTACAGAGACTCACTCTGAGGCAGAGTTCTGTTTTGTGACCCAGAGCACAATTTTTGTTCCCATGTGCAAGCTGCTCCAATGTGCACTGCAAACCAATGCTCTTAACTCTGCTAAAATATATCGCTCTTTCAACACGTTTTCCGTACTACCCACCCATTCTCTGCTCCATACACTACACAGTCCATTATGCATTGCTACCCCCACAAATCGAAAACAAACAAATGCCAGGTACTAGCATTGGTTAGCAGTTAGCCTAGTCATCATGATAGTCAATGCACCAAAATACACAGACTATTTGTGGCTGTAGAGTTGATTCCGTCTAAATGCAGCATGAGATTAGCTTTACTAAGTATAACCTCACAATCTGGTCATATTCTGGCAAGAAGAACCCTTTCTTTGACTGCATTTGGAAACGGCTCTGCACTGCTCTGTTATGCAGCTATGTCAATCATCCGTCTGCATGTAAATTCTTAAGTATAAAATTAACAACTCTGAAATACAAAAATTATTGGATCTGTAAACAACAATTCCGACCTGTGCTGCTTTTCTGTCACTAATGTTGGACACACGTTCATATTGGATAATACAGACAATGCCTGGAGCTTAAATTCTGAAGCGTAGCCCTTGCATTGCAGCACGATATTGGTGGAGTTCATTATCTGATCAATTTATTGTTTATGCTCAATTACAGTATAATGTCAGTACTGGAATATAGTTGTAAAGGTCTCCAGGGGCGTATGAAGTTATATGCCTATATGCCTTATTTCAGGTTGGTAAACTCAGTAATGCTGCGGATAATAACATGGGGCAGCTTATCTTACATTCTTAAAACATAAATGAGCATTTTATGCGACATATGGAATGGGGGAAATACAGTAGTTATGTTAGTTGTTAGTTACAGTAGTTGCTTTTTCTACAATACCTTTGTCCATCTTTACAGTATTTGAGAACATCCTCTTCACCACGTCTGATTTCTCTTTGCCCTGTTTGAAGGTTCAATCTGACACGAGATCCTGCTGGTACAGCTTGGCCTATGAATACATGAACTATATGTGCTGAAATACAGTATGTGCATATAAATACCAGTGAAAAGTCAGACCTGAGATGTGACATTCTAGAGAAACCTGCTGGGGGTCACTCCAAATCAACCTATATGGATTTCCACTTTCAAATTCAGTTGAAAACTTCATGGAGTACTAACTTTCATAAGTGCAATAAATATTTCCATTTCAATTCTATATTTAGCAAGATACAAGCCATTTTTTTATGCAGGAAAAAACAGTTTCTGGATTTTATATGTTCACAATAAAGTGGTGATTTTTCTTAAAACTAAAAGATTATTTATTCTGGTTACACAATACCATTTTACAAAATATCCTTAGAATTTTTTTTCACAATTCTCAACCCAATGCAGTGAAAAATAAGCAATGATTTAATGGCTCTAAAAATTACATATTGCACCATTTTAAATCAAACTGAAAAATATTTTATACAATTTTATTACACAGAAGGAACTCTTTCACACCTTTGTATTTGACAACTCAAGTTGGGACTCATTAAGGTTTCATTAAGGTATAAACTTAATGCATCTATCAAATGTTATTCATTTGAAAACACCTTTCATTTTTGGAGGGCAACAAGCAATACTGGCATAAAGAAATACCAGGAAAATGCCTTTAAAAGTCATTTTAAATGGTTACCCAACAAGGTTAGCTACATTAGTGATAATTTGGAGGTATTATGATTTTACATTTTACCAAAAAGTGACAATTATAGTCTTTTTAAAAAGCATATAATACTAAAACGTACTGTAGTTTGTAGTATTATAAAGAGAACGCTTCTGAATATTGAACACCTAAGTGAAATGTCATTAAATGCTAAGGAAACAGATAACAGTTCATTTAATCTTGTTACAGTTGCTGCTCTCTAAAAGTGAAGCTTTTACCAAATGAATGACCGATGACAAAAAAAATGGCCTAAATACCATAATTAAAATATAAATAAGTCCAGTACATTCTCAAACATAGATCTGTGAAAGTTTCCATTTCTGAAAGATTTGAAACACATGATTGATATATTTATTTTGATCTTAAAGCTTATTGTAACTTGAAATTTGAGAAACGTAAAGTTAATGCATATAATTTAAAATAGCACAAAGTTAAGCACTTAACAAGTAGGTACATCCAAATATTTGGCAGATTAAGTAAAACAATGTAGAAAGAAGAACGATGGTAACTCCTAGATAATTAGTGTGACATTTAAAAACACTAAGAAATGAAAAGATTTTTTAAACTGACCTGGTTTGAGAGTCTGCCAGTCATTGGTAGGATACAACACCTCCAAGTCTTCTGGATCCTGAGCCTTATTCGTGCCATGTGCCTCCTCCTCATTGAAATCATCTACATCTTCTTTAATAGACAGAGCTGTAGGAAACTGGAGCAAGCAAATCTTATATATTATTTTAAGTGAGGGGAAACCTGTTTTCAGACACTTTAGAGGTCTTGTGTGTAGGGATGGGTACCCGAAACCTGGTACTAAACGGGCCCCTGGGCAACATTTTTAAAGATGGGAGTATCGATAAGCACTGATGTTAACAATGTTGTTTTAGGTCATGAAGTCAGTCTTTTTGTTTCTACATAAAAATAATCTTTCCCAGGTTATCTGACTAGCTAAGTTACCGATTAAGACATTAGTCTAGACTGTTTACTTGCAAGTGTGCAATGCACAGGGAAACTCGCTCATTCACCCACACACATATATGCTGGTGTCACTACGCTATCAGCATGCCTATGCAATATGATTTGTATACCGCCATCCAGTGAACCCAGTCAACTGGCAAGGGTACACACACAAGTTCAAATTTCAAATTGATACATAACCTAATACAGGTCCTTCTCAAAAAATTAGCATATTGTGATAAAGTTCATTATTTTCTGCAATGTACTGATAAACATTA
>JBBIGC010039838.1:0-11831 GCA_037576955.1 Lepidarchus adonis
CACACACACACACACACACACACACACACACACACACACACACACACATACTCACAAACCACATGTAGAAAACATCTTAGGCACATTATTTTTAATTGCACGTAACACAAAGTGATAAAGAACAGGATTATTACTCAAAAGGGGTGAGAAGCAGTCATGGCTGAATGATGAGAGCTGGAATAAATATTTTTTGCTCTGTCCTGAGGCCAAACATGTGTTTGTGAGGCAGCCAGAGAGAATGCAGCAGCATAGAGCGAATAAAACCACAACCTGGCCACAACCCTTTTATTTTTTCACAACAACTCAAAATTCACATAGAGATTACTTTCCGTGGGACAATGATAACACATTGGCTGTTTATACAATAATGTAGGACCTCCAAGCCACCAGATGGCCCTATGAGCATATTTGTAGTTTTTTCATAGGATCTTTTGTTTTGCTGTTGCCTTTGTGTTTTAATGCAATCTGAAAAGAAAAGAGATTGTAACCAGACATGATTGCAGCCCCAACCCACCAAACAGCCTCAACTACTTGATAAAGACACAAGAGAGAAAAGCCCACCATCATTGCAGAGAGACACATCATTTGTGTCTTGTTAGAATTTAGCAGTGATTTCAAAAATTACTTTTGTGACAGGAAGATGGCTTAAACAAAGACACTGCAGATCAACAAAGTAATTTCGATTTAAAAAAAAAAAAGCTCTTTGCCAGCAGATTGCCGATATTTGTGTATATACACTACTCACAATATATTAGGGATGTTGTGAGAGACTTGGTGGATGTCATGCATACAGTGTTTGTTTTTATTTTTGGGATAGGGAGGCAATTGTATTGGGGTGATAGACACACTTCATTTTGTGTTTTCCATGTAATGGTCTCATTGTGCTCAGGTGCCTTATATTGGGGCCAATACCAAAACACAAAACATTTTTCAATGTGGCATCAATTTCAACATTCTGTGAGTATAAAAAGTTCCTATTGTCAGTAAGTCATTCCAAGTTCAACATTCAAACAGCAATGAACACACAACGTCACTTAATGGACGAGCAGCATCACATGGCCATGGCGCCTTCGGGTCGGTGACAGGCAGTCAGATGTTGCTCGTGAACTTGGTGTGTCTCAAAGTGTCATCAGCAGACTTGCATCAAGGCACAGAACTACTGGCAGAGTTCATGACAGATCCAGGAGTGGAGCGTTTGCAGTGGGTACAAGACCATGTGACCAGGACAATGCAGCAGTGGTCTACCATGAACCCTGTTCACTGATGAGTGTTGGGTCACCTTGCACAGAAGTGATAGTCATCAGTGTTGCTGGAGAAGGTAAGGTGAGCGATACACTGAAGTCAACATGGTCACCAGAGTTTGTTTTGGTGGAGGTGGTGCAACAGTCTGGGCAGGTACCACCAGTCAGTGCAAAACAGATTTGGTTATTGTACATGGCTCAGTCACTGCACATTCTTAATGTTCCACCACACTTCAGGAAATTGAAGTGCTGAATAAATGCACTTTTTCTAAAAACAATTTAATGCTGCAACTGACGAATATTTTAAAATATAGTATTGTAGCGAGGCCACCGAGTTTTAGTCAACGGCACCACACACGGAGATTGTAGTTCAGCCATCCACTCCCAGAAACCACATAAAAACTAAAATAAAAACACCCCAAATGAGTCCCACCAAACAAAATAACACATTCCCTAACAATAATAAGCACAATAACCCATGAATACACCCAATAAATCCCCTGTCTGTATGCAAATTAACCAAAGATGGCGCCCGGATCAACCAATCCTCAGCTCCATCACGGTATAATATAACTGAGTTAAGAACAAAAATTTTAATTTAATGCATGATCATGTGTTTAAATGTCAAGTTTTTGACAACTTTTTCCTTTGGAGAAACCAAGGCTCAGAAGGGAAACCCAGAGATGGTTAGGGATGCTCAGTGTTGCAGGAATTACAGATATTGTGGCCTGAGTGCATGCAGGAGCTCCGGCAAGTCTCCGACTGTCTATTACAGCATAGCTAAAGGTAAGAACCAGGAGGTAGCACAGACATGAGGGCGTCCTGGGATGTTGGGCAGTCAACCACTCGACTGTCAACAAATCTGAGTGAATGTGTCAGATTGGGGGGTGACGGCATCTAAACATCCCAGTTTTCCAGAAAACTCTACGCTTTCTAATTTAAAATTCTACGGTTTTTACACTATTAAAACTTCATGACAATGGTGCAATAATGGTGCAATAATGGTGCAGCACTTTGAAAACTACTATTATTAATTACAATAAAAAAAGAAGATGTGTTTATTTAGTTAGAACATTGCAAGTTGGTGCTTAGAGTACTTGTATTTTTAAGTCAGCTGTTTGCATCTAAAGTAATATAATTGTGTGTGGGAAAGGAGTTAAGTGGAGAACATAAACAAATCATGTAATAAGGGGATGTAGCTTAAGGCCACCATATGTACCATTTCCATTTTGTTCAAATTTAATTTTTAATTATTGTTCTGTTTGTTCAGTTTTCTTTCTGTAGATGTCTGTTATAAAAGGTTTACTTTGTCTCTAGTGGCTCACAAAAGCTTTCTACAAAGCCTTTTAAGTTATTGCTGTGGGACAGTTTAATCAGTAGAGGTAACACCCAGAGGAGAAATGTTCTCAAGAAGAATTGCACAAGAAAAGTTATCTGCTTTTTTTTTACCATAGGCCAGCACCATAGAGTGACCTTTAACAAGGGCAGCTACTAAAAGATACTTGATAGTCATTGTGCTTGCCTCTGTGGGCACCATTTTAACATTTTCTTTACAACAGGTCATCAGGATCTAACAGACTCCGGGCTGTGGAATCTACTGTTGGTGTATAAAAGAAAAAAGAAAGAAAAAAGCAATGACTGGTAGTGTTTCTCCTCAACACTCCAGCATCAATGGGAAAAGTTGCCTGACTTAAACTTTCTACACATTCCAGTCTTAATTACATGAGCTATAATTAGCATGCTCTAGCTTACAGTTCATCTAACCCATATACCCAAGGGTCAAATTCTTGACATAATCAGAGTTGGGCATGCAGTCAATTAATTAAAAGGACATACTGTTGCTCATGCAGAAACAAGCTAAGTCATTCATTACGTGAAATAGTGTAATTTCCTGAATCAGGGCAGGATGTACTGACTCTCACGTAATTCGGATGCTAAACATAATATTTTCCGCAGAAGTCAACAGAAAGATCTGTAAACTATGCCCCTTTAAGGACACATTTGAAAAGCCCACAGTAGAGGTCTGCATTTATGATTTGATCCTCAGACCAAGTTTCAGCACTTGAGCTCACTTCAGTATTTGGCAGTCACAGTCTGGGCACAAGGTAACTAATCATTCATTCAATACCTCAGGGGTCACCAGTCTTATCCACAAAGGCCTGTGGGTTTCCATTCAAACCAAGGAGCCTTGCTGCAGCAAGGAATGAAGAATAGTGACTATTGCTTAAACTATTTTTATCCATTCACATCAGTTAAGATGATTTGCTTAATGGTAAGTTACAGTCGTCAATCAGCTTCTTTTGTTTTGCTCTGGAGCTACTCACATAGCAACTTTCCTCTGGGCCAGATCCTGCCCACACAGTCTATTGTCTGGATACAGCAAAGAATGATGGCCATACACAGTTTTCCATCTGTCTAATTCTGTCATTCATCTAATTCTCTAGGAGGATCATGAAAACTTCTAGAGTCTACATCGACTCACATTGTGCTAATAGATAGCTAGTTTACACACATTTACAAAAACATTAGCTTGATGGTTGGACATGAGTTCAGGAATCTTTGAACAGATGAACAAAAAATGCTGACCGTCAACCAAAATCACTCCCCTCCGTCTTTTCCTGTTGCCGACATTGAGTCGACGCAAAATCGGCGAACATGCTTGCTGTCAAGCATTGGAATCTCACACCCTTCAATTAGCATCATGCAAATTGCAAGTCTAAATTGTCATACCCTAGCACTCACATATTTAACATATATATTGAAATATGGATAGCAAATTAATAAAGCTTCTCATGCTTCGAGGAGTAATTTGGAGAGGGGCTTAGCTAATAGACCCCCTTTATCATTTATTAAATTACTTTTATTATATCTGAAAACCTATGATTGACACACAATTTTAAAAACATACCTTAGCAGCACTATACACAACTTTTTCAAAAGAAGTGAAATTAAGTATCATCATCTTCAATATCACACATTTTTTAGTTTGCAATTTACAGTTCACAATTTCTAATGACAAGCCCAATTTCTAATGTACAACAAAAGCAAGAACCTGTGATTTATTAATTCTCACCATTGTTTAACGGACATGGAAAGATTTGCAATGTTTTTACTGAACAGTAAAATGTATTTTGATTTTGTTTTTCTGTTATGATGCATCATACATTTTTTATTGAAGACAGATCTGAACTGCTGAGAAACACACCCACTCTGTTTCTATAAAGCTATGCTGCTGTAGTGCAAGCACGGTGAGATGTGGCATTGTCTTACCGATATAGTGATGAGTCACAGTCCATCTTTGCTTGCAAAGACTGAGGCTTGCATGTTGCTTTTTTATACCCAATCATGATACCCTTACCTTACTTGGGCATTTTTCTCATTCTTTTTTCCCCACTCTTTTTATTTTTGCAATAATTACATAAAAATTCTTTTTTCAAGTTGAGATTTTAAAATGTGCAGATCTTTTAATAGGCTTTTACAAACCCCAATCTTTTCAAATGGAGTTTGTATCAATTGACTTTTTTTTTATTCATCGAAAGTATTTTTTTGTAAGACAGACGTTGCTTTGCACAGGGACCTGTTAAATCACTGTGATTAACAATGGCACTTTTACTAAATTCCCAGCTAATGACAGATGATGTTAAACCATGGCACTTTTACTAAACTTACTGCTGATTACTTAAACATAAAGTCCATTTATTGATTCAGAGTCAATGTGGTTTCACAAAGAATAAAAGGACTTTTGTCGATTAAACAGTTTCTCTTTTGCTGCAGTGGAGACTAATCAGACCAAATCCATGTGACACTCCAACCTGGAAATTGAGTGACTGCCCTTTATAGAGTATAGACTAACCCTACCAGTTCTGTCAATTACACCTGTATTGGTCCCTCTGAAACGCCTCATCAGTGGTAAACTAACACATGGCTCAGCAAATGACACGAGGCTGATTGGGTTGTTTCTGTGCCATGTTGCTGTCAGCATTGATGGCGCACTCTGGAGTGTCTCACTCATTCATTAAGCTCAAAGCTCTATTAATGACTTTCAGCTGAAACCAGCTGTTGTCTCCAGCCGGTGTGTTCCTCATTCTCAGGGCTACAGTTCATTAAGTCTATGTTTGTTTGTTTGTGTGTGTGTGTGTGTGTGTGTGTGTGTGACTCACTACCTCATGTCATGTGCCTGGTGTGGTCAATCCATAATAGGGCTACAACAACTGTTGTTTTGAAACTAGCTTTTAGGCTCTCTTGGAGTTCACTTTCATTTAGAACAATGAATACAGGTTACGCAGATAAACTCATTTCCAACAAATTTTAAATAAATTTATTTATTTTTTTATTTTTTATTTTTTATTTTTTATTTGTTAAAGCTAAATTAGACGAAGTTTCATTTGTAATTCATTCCACGAATGTCATCTATACAGTAAGATATTTAATATATCATCTAGACACATAAGGCAAGATAAATATATGTAAAAATAATAAACATATATCAAATCGTGGTCAATGTCTATTTTCCTTGTCCACTCTCAGTTCAGTCAGTCAGTCAGTCAGTCAAGTTTTTTAATAAAGTACATTTAAACATTAAAAGTGCTGTTCAGCAACATACTAATTAAAAATAGATCAAATGAGCAAAAATAAATAATAAATAAAAATACATTATATGGAATTTGATTGTTAAAAGAACATCAAAACCCTAAACAAATGCGAGTGAGTAGAGCAGCTGCAACATTTTTGTTTTGATGCCCTGATATCAGGTGGAAGGGAATTACAAAGTTTAGGAGCAACAACAGAAAAAGCTTGATCGCCTTTACGTTTCACAGTTCCCTTGTCTTAATAAAGGTAAAATAAACAATAGAAAGGGTTCCTTAAATCTGCCCTAAAAAAAACCAACCACACCACTCGTACTGCTTGCCTGTCGCACTAGAAAAAAGAGGAAAGAATATGAATAATAAACAGAAATCATTTTGCTACAATATGTGTGTTATGTAGTTTGCATTGGCTAATGATATGGCCAAATCATGGCAAATTTCTAAAGTTGTGTAATATATAGTTACTGTTCTTAAGTATACTGTCAGCAAATACATTGTATCTTCTGTTATATTTTTGTATTTTTTGCACAATTTGAAATTGCTTGATGCTGTTTCCAGTTTATTAAGATTTCATGTTTACACCAATAAAACAGCCCAAAATAAAGTTGAATAAAGATTATTATATGCACTTTTGCTGAGAATAGAGGACATTTTTGTAGTTGTATTGATCCATGACTGACCTGCTGTTCTTTTGAAATATCATCCATTAAATCTAAGTTTATGCCGTTTATCTCAGCATATGATTGTCTGGAGTGTGATGCGAAAAAAATAGTCTTTGTTTGACCAAAAGAGTAGATGAAATGCTTCAATGCTCCAGAAAGTAAATAATGAGAGAAAGCTTTATAAATGGTGCCCTTTGCAAAATAATACCAATAAGATTTGACATTTTTCAAGCATTTGTAACTATCTATATTACAAATGTCATATAATGCCAGCCACACTTTGGGCTTTAATATGAAGCTCATGAGATGGCATATGTTCCCAATGGTGATGCATAAGAAAAAACTGAGGGACAAAGCAAAGTTTATAAAGTCATAGTCTGAGGCAAGACTGCTAAGACACACCACCTACTTTTTAAACTTAAAATTCCTGAATTCCTGGCCTGACACAGTGCAGCTGCAGGTTTTCATGCAAAAAAACAAGAGCTCACATGACCAATTGTTTGGAGACTGGGGTTAATTGAATGAACAAGTACAATCTGGTGAGCTCCTGCTATGTTGGCATGAACATGTGCTCCTTTGTGGGTATGATGGTACTCTAGCTCTATACTGACAAACAAACCACTTCATGCTAAACAGAACCAGAATTTTAATACTAAGACATATGCAAGGTTATGATTTGATGCATCAGCATTGTAAGTAATTTTATAGTGTTTTAAGTAATGTGTTTAGCGGGGTTTTAGTGTGTTTAGAGGGCTTCATTGTGTTGGGAATTTGTTATGTGTGTGTTTGTGGGAATTATTTTGGATAGGTTGGTGTATTTTGTGTGGGTTTTAAGGGTGGATGGCTGAGCTCACATCACTGCGTTCATGGTGCATGATAGTGGCTTTCGGTGAGCTTAGCTAGGAAAAGTATGTTGGTTTCTGATGCTGTAATGTTCTGTGTGTGCTATGCCAGTTGGGGGAACACTTGGGTTACAGTTTTTATATTAAACCCCCGGGCTGCTGCCCAATTCAAGCATAAAAGGCTTGGTGTCAGACTCCATTATTTCCCTCGATGATTATCCAAGCCGGAAAATCATTACAATATTGATGCTACTTGCACACCTGCCTATAGCCCGTCTACAACAAATGTCTCTCTCTATATTAAACACAGGGCCGTCTGAATCATTTTTTGAATAAATGCCGGGGCTATTATTGGAAGATATACAATAATTTGGAATTTTTTTCTCAGGGGTGTATTTACTGTTGTTGCCAGCAGTTTAGACATTAATGGCTTGGTGTTGAGTTATTTGAGGAGACAGCAAATTTGCATTGTTATACAAGTTGTACACTGACTACTTTACTTTCTATCAAATTCTCATATTGTAAGTGTTGTCCCATGAAAAGATATAATTAAATATTTACAAAAATGTGAGTGGTGTACTCACTTTTGTGAGATACTGTATGTGTGTGTATATATATAAAGAAGATATATATATATATATGCACATTGTCTGTGTGTGTGCGTTTATATTTTTTTTTTACAGATTTACTGTAGTGTGAATGTGTAGTGTAGTATTTGCTATGTATTTGTTGGATTTATTGTTACGTTCCTCCTATTAAGTAGATATTTTTTCTCTATTTTTTTTAATCTCTACAAATATTTTGTCATTACACAAAATATAATGTCTGAATTTTAAACCTTTATGTTGGTTCTTGTGTTACAGCACCAGTATAACCATGAGAGCATCTTTGCTTTGGACCAAAAGCCAGGTAAATGAAAAAATATAATAACTGAAAAATCTAAACATTTACAAAATGGACACTTTCACATGGCCATCTTTATATTTTCACTTCAGAGTGTATTTATTTATTTAATTCATATGAAAGTGACTAATTGTCATTGTCAACACACCATCACAACAAAATGTAACCTCAGCATTTAGCCCATTAGACATGCACACATGGAGCAGCAAGCAGCTATCGACAGCGCCCAGGGAGCAGTGTAGTGAGATCGGTACTTTGCTCAAGGGCTACCTCAGTGGTGCCTGGGACTTGAACTTGTGATTTTTTTATTCCAGGGGTAAAGTCCTAAACACTAGGCCACCACTGCCCTCAGTGCCACTTAACAAAGAAGGGATGGGACCTTTATGACTGTATAAAGAAAGTATATCTATGTACTGAATAAAAATATTAGAGACATGTTGTGATCCAGAATTATTTGGGAGTTTGGCGGTAAGATAAATGAAAGTGACTATTTGTCATTGTGAACCCACCTCATCACACAAAAGGCCCCACAATGAAATGTGACATGTGGATTTAACTCATCCACATGTGGAGCAGTGAATTGCTATAAACAGTAACCAAGGAGGAGTGCAGCAACCACTGCCTTTTAAAATGATTATAATGATTATATTATAATATAAATTCAATTTCTGGTAATGTTTGCGCCACAAAGAATGAACAAAGCCCTCTTAAAAAAAAAAAACTTCTTCAAATTCACGTGTGCATTTTTCACAAACCTTATGATGTTCTCTTACCTGAGATTGATTCTTCATTATGACCAGAATATATACACACTTAAGAGCACAGGTTGCACACATTTACACACGTGCTAAATAACTGGTTATGAATCTGTCATAGTTTTTACAAAAATGCAGATATCTCTTACGAACAAATTGAAGTACTTTTAAAAATAATTAATATTAATATATTGATTCATATAATAGTAATAATAATTTTGATTAATATGCCCAAATATGATTAAGGTCACATTTCTCTTCCTAGCAAAATATCAAAGTCAACAAAAAAATCAAAGTGCATTTCTTTTTTTCAATATTGCCTTTCAAACTGGATCTGAGTCCAAAGAATCCTTTTGGTGCCTTGTTTTTAAGATGGTAGTGGATGTTGTTTGATTGACAGTTGAATAGATTCTTATCTCGCACATGTATGTTTTAAACACCAAGCACGTAATCCCCCAGCCAGTTGTTCTTCGAACACTACAGGCCAGGCTTATCAATGCGCAATCACTCTTACACTGCTTCTGCTGCTGAGACAGCCACATCCGTTCAACATTTATGATAATAAACACAATCACAGCAGGAGGACTGCAGCATAACACCTTTAACACACATTTCAGCTTCTCTGTTCATTCACTACAGCTTAAAGCAGATGTAAAGATACCTGCTTTAAAGAATTCAGCCCTTATCTGTCTGAGCTCTTCCACACACAGCACAGCACCTTTTCTGGTGCTCTAACATATCGTTTCTCAAAGAGGCGTTTTAAACACACTGTCAGTGTCTTAGGAATGAGTATTGTGAAAAGTAGACCAAATTTGAAGTCCCATTTGCTTTTCTAGAAAAAAAGTAGTTATTATCTCTGAACAACAGACAGTTGTTGAATAACTAAAGCAGCATTTCCTACAAATTTTAAGTTTAGCTTTGGGAATCATTTACATTTTATCATTTTAGGCTTAGACTACAGCTGGTTCAAGAAATCCAACCTATTATCAACCACACAACCTAAAAATCACATTAGAGCAGACAATATGGTCCTGGAGGCTCACTGCCCTGCACATTCTCATGTTTTTCTTGCTTTAACGCATCCACTTAGGCTCAGTGAAGGGTTGGATCAGGTGTACTGGGAGCAGGGAAAATCCTTGCGCAGTGCAGTGAGCCTCCAGGAGCAGGGCTGGGAAACACTGCCTTAGTGTATCATCTCACAGAGCAAAATACCTTAAAGTAAAACAGAAAGCCAGAATAAATCCAGTAAACCCCAAAAACGTATACAAATGTAAATACTTTTTGAGACAATATAACAATGACAAAATAACCCACTGAAAGTGTGATAAAAATGTTGTCAGATTTATTCTGAAAGAGCCTAAATAAAAGTGATTCCTAATATGATTATGAATGAAAAGGTTTGATGTAATATGTAAACATTATTTACAAAAATCATTAACATTTTCAACTCCATTTAATTAATCCAGTCCATATATAAAAAGAAAGGTGCATCTTGAATGAAGTGAAATTAACATATATACCCACCCATTCAGCCTACATCAATTTATAAAGTGTGTTTCAGCCTTGAATGCTTTTGGAATAAGGCTCAGTACAGGGTAACCTATCAAAACAGAGCTCATCAGTCTGCAACAAAATTAAGCTGCGTCCGAGGAATCTATGACCGATTATGATTATGAATCCACACAAACCTCACAGGTGAATCTCTGGAAATGAAAGAAAATCTATAGCACATGAGCCCATAAAACTAGGGCATGGCTTGTTCCTCACAGCTTGGTCCAATTCAGGTCTAAAATAAGGGATCATTTGTTTGGATCCTGAGAAGAGAAGTGAGTGGTCAGTTCACTTCTACAAAGGTGTGCTATTACATCGTTCTAGCCCTTTCAGCTTAAACACTCGAGGTAGTGGAGGTGATTCATCTTGATAGGACAGTATAGGGTTGTCGAATGCTAGATGAGCTTTCTTCTGGGTTGTCGCTGACTCTGGTTTAACGTTGACCGTGTCAGGGCTGCCAGGAACTTCTGACTCAACAGTGGCTGCTTTGTTGGAATGAGCAGGACTGCAACACATGGCTGTTGTATTGGTGATGAGCTTGTCCAGTGGTTTGAGGGAATGCATCCAGTGTGGCAGGAAGTCCCAGCTGCGCAACTTTTTTGGCAGATGGGCAGGACTATGAGACTGCAGCAGGTTGACCAGGACAATGAAAATCGCAACCCCGGCAAAAGGCGCCCCCACGCCTACCATGGCCTGCCAGCCAGCCATTGACAGGCCGAAGACCAGCGAGGGCAGCAGCAGAAAGCTCAGCAGCAGGTAGAGCACAGCAAACCAGCGGTACTTGGCTGTACGCTCACCCAGTGCGGTTGCCATTCGTATGGGCAGGCGGCTGACGGGCAGCGGATACCACAGCAAGATTCCAAACGTGTTGAAGAAGAAATGGCACAGTGCGATCTGAGGGTGTGAGGAACAACATGAATGTCATCTCAGCAACAACTTGTCAGTTCACTTTTTCTTTTTTCTTTTATCTTTTTTTTGGAGAGGCATGATAACACTTTTCTCCTAAATTTTTGATAAGTGGTCATAATTTTAGCTTTCCAGATACTATATTGCAATTTCCAACCGCCATCTCAAAGAACAGCAACGAGAAGAGAACTTGCTGACTCATTTAGTGTTCTCTCCCTCTATTTTACTTCCTTTCTCTATCGGCCTCTCTAACCTATTCCACATAGTTCTTTGTGTTAGTCACAAATAACTGCCTTTTTCACTAGTCAAGGTCTTTCTTTCTTTCTTTCTTTCTTTCTTTCTTTCTTTCTTTCTTTCTTTCTTTCTTTCTTTCTTTCTTTCTTTC
>JBBIGC010039849.1:0-11830 GCA_037576955.1 Lepidarchus adonis
AACAACAATAATAATAATAATAATAATAATAATAATAATAATAATAATAATAATAATAATAATAATAATAATAACAAAAAATACATTTTATTTATAGATTCAGCCCAAAGTTCTTTACAATATACAATGATCAATAACATTTGGTTTTCAGATTTAAAGAAAACAAGATAAACATGAAATGTGTATACAGTATATGTATATATGTATAGTGGTTAGTGATGTGTTTAGTGAGCTTTCTATTAACAGAATCCTTTATTAAATAAAATGTTTTTAACAGTTTTTTGAAACTATTTACCGTGGATGCCTGGCTGATATTAATTGGAATTGTGTTTTAGAGTTTTGGGGCATAAAATCTAAAATCTGCTTTTCCAGTCTAAAATTAAAATTAATTTTAAGGACCTTCAGTAAAGCAGCGTTTGCTGATCTTAAGGCTCGAGAAAACCAATAAACAGAGTTAAAAAAATAAAAAATAAAAAATTGGAAGAAAGCTGTTTTAATTATTTTATTTATATATTAAAACTTAAAGTGGAGTCAAAAATTGTACCCAGATTTCTAATTTCCTCTTTTCACTCTAGAGCTAAGTTTCATAATTATTTTCAATATGCCCTTTCTTTGATTCTTTGCCAATTATTAGAATTTATGTTTTTCTTCATTTAATTTTAGAAAATTGCTATTAATCCAATTAAAGATACTTGATATAAAGTTTGAGAATTTTGTAATTGTGTCATTGTCAATTGTGTCATTTTGCTCTATAGATAAGTATATTTGTGCATCATCAGTGTAGCTATGATTATTTATTCTGTGTTTTTTAAAGCATTCATTGTAAATCTAGTTTTTGTGATTAGTTGTACCTCAGGACTTGGTTTCGTTCTATTTGCTCAAATGTTATTCATTTTATCATTGAAGAATACAGCAAAAAAGTTTCACATTTTGGTTTCAAAGCTCACTGTGTTTTGATTGGTTTATGGATTGGATGATATTCAAATGTACTTGGAAAAAAACACCTTCAATTTCACATCAGCTAGAGTTATTTCCTGTTCAGTATCATGGTCTCATTAATATAATATGCAGTATAATCTTTATACTGCAGGTATACATGCCCATTTAAAAGTGATCCATGCCGTGTTTACACCTTGTTAATAGTTGAAAAGATTTTGCAGACCTGAAGATAATGATAATAATGCATTTTAATTCATTTCTTTTGCAGACATCCAATTAATAGTTGGTTTATTTCCAAATATGAATATGGCTTAAATACTTCAAATATACCATGTGCTATTTCCTTCTTTACAAATTCAGAATATGTATCCAGTCTGTGCCATGTGAGCATAAAAATGGGTCACAGTTTTGTCTGGTCACTTCATAATTTTATTTATCTTGCATTTAAAGTTGCTACTTATGTTACAAAAACAAGTTCAGTATCAAGTTCATGATATTGCCAAAATCAATGACTCAATAATGATTTTAAATAATAAATAATATGACTCATAGCTTACACATATATAAATGTGACCAGAGTTAAAATTTCTGTAAAATAGCACATCTCATCCTTTCCCCACACGGAAAGAGAAAAGAGACTAAGAAAGAATGTTTAAATTAACCTCCATTGTGGCATGATCTAATTGTCTCGACATTTTGATTACACTCAAACTGCTTGCAGGTTTTCCTTCACTTAATGTGTGACAATAAACTTTATGACTATTCAATGCTCATGGCACAGCACAGTTGGAAAAGAGCACAAATAAACTGGAGAGGAGAAAAAGAGTCTTCAAAATTTTAGAGCCATTGTTTGAGGGGTGTTTTGGTACACATCCTAGTATTTAAAGGGATAACTCTAGATATTTTTTGGCTAAGTTTAGTATATATTTTGTCCTTGTAATATTCATCATGAGTGATTTATAGGTGTATCTTTGTATGATTGGTCAACAAGGACAAAAAAGCTTCAAAAGGGATCTAGTTAAACATGTGATTCTCAGAAACTAGTCACTGGGGACAGAGAAACTTTCAGGAGCAGAATGGAACAGCTTGACTGGACCAGAGCCTTTGAACACTATTATTCATAAGTAAGAGTTATTGTCTGAATCTTCATTGCCTGAAACAGGGAGGATCATAACTGAACATTTAGATACTCTTTCTCTCCTGCCATGAAGCAGCTGTGTTCCAGATGTGTTCCAATGCATATAAATAAAACAGCCTGAAATGAACACATGGCTATTTGGCTAGTGGGTGATTAATGTTGCCCTTATTGCATCTTCTACAAAACATGCTGAAATATCCACAGCTCATCAAATTCTAAATTTGTGTATGATTTTATCAGTAAAACATTTAAGGCCACTTCAGATTAGTTCAACGTTTTGTTCTTTTTGCCATTCTTGGATGTTTTTAGCTGTGTTTTTGGTCATTATCCTCTTGGAGGACCCATGACCTGTGACTGAGACCAAGCTTTCTGATGCTGACAATGACTTTATAGTCTTTAGAGTTCATTGTACCTTAAACAGATTCAAGATTCCCTGTTCCAGATGCAGCAAAGCAGCCCCGAACATAACTAAACCTCCCCCATGTTTCACGGTAGGTACAGTGTTCTTTTCTTGGTAAGCTTCATTTTTGAGTCTGTGAACATAGAGCTGATGTGACTTTGCCAAAATGCTCCAGATTTGTCTCATCAGTCCAAAGGATATTCTCCCAGAAGCTTTGTGTTTTGTCAATTTGGCAAATTCCAGTTCCTCGAATGGTGTGATCTGACAGATGTACCTTGCTCTTGGACTTCACCTCATGCTGTCATGTAGTGTGTTACTGACATACTGTATATCCTACATTTTTCTGGTTTATTTTATGCTTAAATGTAAGTTATGTGAGTTGCAGATATTTTATCAGAATAAAAACATTAAGTCTGCCATGTAATATGAACCCCCCTAAAAGATTTTTTTTAGTTTCCAGTTGCTGAAATTACATCATTTATCCAGTATTATGATGGAGGCTGAGTGTCTTCCCATGTGAGAGAATACATCTACAAACGATAACACATTTAATGTCTCTGTGGGGAACTCGGGGCATGGGAGCCTCCAAAAATATCAATAAGTGGTCAGGGTGTAATATGAGTATTAATGATTAATGATGTTCTTGAAAAAGTTCTTACTAAAACCTGTCAACTTTGAACATGACCTAAGCAAGGTGCATTGAAACAAAGGCATGTCTATTACATGCCTCACTGGTGCCAGGAAAATATTTAGCCAGTTAGGCTTTACTTAAGTGCAACCTATGTATCACCTTAAATTGTATTAGAGTAAGACTAGTACAGGATGAGGAGTGATCGACTTGTTGTTTTTTGGCTTTGCGCCACCAGGTTTAATGATACTGGTCTTTCAGTTTTGGCTCCCGTTCATGTCTGACTCTGGCAAATGGAGAGGGGTCAGATTGAAGTATGTGTATGCATAGTTGCATTTGTTGATTCATTATCAGGTAAATGAGGGAGTGTAGTGCAATGGGTTCTTAACAAAACTTCAAACCTGAAGAGAAATAATGTTTTTTGCATAATGGTCTATAAAGAGTAAGATCATACAATTTAAAGTTGGCGAGACCATTGGGTTTGAAATATATTTTTTGTTGGGATGGGTAAAATGGAGCAAGCAGGTGGTTTGATTGGTTAATTGATGTATACATGAGTGTACATGAAGAAATTGAAGTTGCTTTCCATGCAGTGACTTCATTCGATGAGGACATTCCAGACCAAACACCAGCTTTGCTCTTTTGAGAGGAATGTGAAATTAAAGTGGAAAGAAAATAAACAACTTCTATTTCAGGTTCAGATAAAGACCAAGAGAACATGCATCTGTCCAGTGTGACTAACTGCCTGGTTTCTTCCTCCTTTTGTAATCAGAAGTCATGCTTTGGTTGAAACCACAGAGAAACAGATAGTGGGAACTTAAGACTAGAATAGAGCTTTTCAATGAGGCCACGTATGCAATGTGAGCAACAAGCTCTCACTGCTTTTATGAGCTCCAGGTGGGATTCTGGCAGAGCTGATGCTCTCTTCTCCTCTCTCAATCATCTGAGATTTGGCCCGCACGGCTCTGCTCAATCTATCAGCACAGTGCTCTTGTCTCAGGCTTGCAGGGATACAGCTCTAAAGCTCAGAGTCACTAGCTGACGCTATCACAGTGGATTAGAGGAGCTTGTAGAATAGAAAAATGGCCCCTTATGGCTTAGTTCTCATTAGTGCCTTATTTATAGGAAACTTTGAAAAGACCTCATCAGGCATTTCAAAAGTACGTCACAGTAGCTCCGTTCCTCCAATCATGAACGATAGCTCAGTAACAGGAGCATTCTTTGTGTGGCATTGATTAATCTCATCTTAAGAAGTCTGATTCCCCACAGAGCGGGAAACATTTTCAGGAACACTGAGCAAAGGTACTTTAAAGAGTGGAAACTCTGTGTGCATCAGACACTTTATCAGTGGTAGAAAAAAAATCAGTATCCTCAGTCTGCTGAGGGTTTCCTAGCCTTAGGTCATCGTAGATTTGCTTGAATTAGCCTGTCCACAAAAATTTAGGTTAAATTCATGAACTAATGTTTAGTGCTTGTGATTGGCACAACACTAAACCAGCATTATCCTTGAAACCATACAATAATAATGACATCAGTGTGAATTTTAACAGCATAAATATGTCTAAATACCAGGTCCCGTTCTGCAGATGCATGAGGTAGTGGGGGGTCCAAAAAACATTTTTGTTTAAAAACTATTGAATCCAGTATGGTTCTGTGTTTGCATCATATCCTTTTGCATCATTTCTTGAGAAGGAGTAGCTAAGGTGCAAGGAAAAGATGCAAGAAAATGAACAATAAATATGCAGTGATTTGAGACATGAGAAAAAACACAGGCAAATGCATCTTATAATGAGGCAGCAAAGTGCATTTTTATTTATCTGTGTACAGGGGATTTTCAAATCGACATACGGTGATTCGTGGTTATGTCGCTTTGTCGTTTTTAACATGGCGTTTGCGGCATAAAAACAAAATTTGCGCAGGAACTAGTCGGCGAGCTGAGCAAATACACTTGATGTCACACGGTGCTATATGAGGGAGATGGTGTTGTGCCATTTGCTCTCTTTTATTTGTGTTGCTGGTTTGGAAACTTCATTATGGCTCCCAAACGTAAGGCAGACTACAGTAAAGGTCAGGAACTTCACTGTGACTTTTTATGTTTCTGTTTTAAAAAGTTCTGTTCTGTTCTAAAGAAGAAGTCTAATATTTACCCAGTCATTTTTCTACTTTTTTTATATTCAGACTGATTTGTTGTCTCTCCAACTCTCACTTCTCACTTTCAAGCCTTCTCAATTTATTTTTGAACAAAAGCATCTAAAAATAAAAGAAGAACATTGTCTTAACTTCGCTTTTTACACTGACAGATACTGAGTGCACTAAAAAGTTCCACTGTAACTCTAGAGGATTCTCAGTTCCAAAGAATTTATTTGAACAATTTCACTCATCCTCAAAGTCTTGCTTTGTTCTTTTGTATATTAACGACTCTACTTTGGATGATTTAGACTTCACACCAATACACTAAACACCACTAACAGATGGAGTAAATAACTATTAATTATCTTGCTACAATGGTACCTGTAAATGGATGTGGTGTATTAGACAGAAAGTGAACAGTAAGTTCTTGAAGTTGATGTGTTGGAAGCAGGAAAACTGAGGATCTAAGCCTCTGACAAGGGCTAAACTTGAAAGGCTAAAAGACTGGGTAAGAGCATCTCTTCACTTATAGGGTGTTACCAGTATACAGTGGTTAGTACAGACTAGAAGTGTCTAAGGAAGCTCATCCAATGAATTAGCAACAGGGCCATGAGCACCCAAGACTCACTGGTGCACATGTGGAGCAAAAATGATCAGATCTTAGAGAGTAGCTGTACAAAAGTATGTCTGTGACTATGTGTTATATGTAAAAAATATGGTATAGAGAGCCTCTCACCACTGGCCTCATTTTCCATGATTACAATGGCTTAAAGATTGAGGTGCAATGTTGCATTTGTCAACAAATGTATGAAAACTTTGTTTGGAAATACCTCCAAAGCAGGGAAGCAGGAAGCCATTAAACCCAATCCTTTGATGGAGAAATCTTGCCACAGATGAAGTATCCAGGAAACTTTCCATACAAACCTTTGAGTCACCTCTCTCCAGTTGGCAATGTTGTCACATCTCCACAAATCAGTGGAGTAAAAAATCCCTGCCCAGAATTACATGAAGTATAGAAAGATAGCAGCACAAAATTACAGAGGCAAATCATTTTAGCTTTTGGAATGACATCTGAGAGTTATATAACATTCCATTTTTAATTGCAATACTTTCCACAGAATTCTCAGTTTTCTTATGAAATCTTTTGTAGGTTTAAATAGGAAAATATTATGGAAGATTTGACTGGCAGCAAGAGAGCAGGATGCAGCCAACCATGGTAACATTACTGTTTTTCATCACCCATAGCCTCAAAGAATGTAGCCAAGACCACCCTTGTCAAGCCCAAGATGAGGGCTAGTCAAGTCCAAGTCAAGACCAAGTGTAAAGAGATTTAAATCCCAGGCAATAGCAAGGTTACCAGGTGACCAGAGTTAATGCTCATTATTAATTTTAAAATACAAACAGAAATATGCAGAATAATTTAAATATTTTCCAAAATGCAATTAAAACTTAAATCTGTGATATATCATTTAACTTGAACCTTTATTTAACTGCCAAAAGTTACTCACCATCTTAATTGTATTTTGTATATATAACACAAACTTAGAATGTGATCACCTCTCCATTTAGTAACTAAGAAGTGTAATTGTAATAGTTTTGCAAATGAAACTCGTCCATTCTTGCATGATATAAGACTTCAGCTGCTCAACAGGCCGTGGTGACCCTTGTCTACTTCACCTTTCCAAGATGTGTCATACATTTTCAACAGGAGATAGATCTGGATAGCTGGCCAGCTAGTAAATACATGCGCTCTGTGTCTATGAAGCCATGCTGTTGAATGTAGAATACAGTCTGGCATTGTCCTGCTGAAATAATCGTGGATGTCCCAGGAAGAGGCGATGGGTTGCTGATGGGTTAGCGATGCGTTAGTGATGGGTTAGCCTCCTGTCCGGGTGTTCCCTTCCCTGGTCCGTATTCAGTTGGGATTGGCTCTAGCTTGATTTGGAAACATACGTCTGTTTAAAATCATAATACAAGCTTCTGAGTCAATGGTACCTTCACATACATACAACTCACTTATCCCGAGGACGCTGATTCACCCTCATACACAGGTTTTGGATTTTGCACATTTTGCTGATAACAATCTGAATAGTATTTTTCATCTTTGATCATTTCTCACAGTGCCACTTCAGTTTCTTAGCCAGTGCCACATGATGGCTCAAAGATCACTTTCCTTCAAATGTAGTTTCCGCCCTTTATGCACTGAGATGTCTCTAAATTGTCTGAATTTTATTCAGGATATTCTGCACTGTAGATGTTGAAAGCACTAAATTCTCTGAAATCTTGCATTCCTTTAAAACTGACTAACAATCCTCTCATGAAAAAGTGGTGAGTCAAATACTTGCTGGGAAAGACTGTGTCTTTGCTGGATATTGCTTTTATGTTGAGTGTATTGCAGTATTATCAGATACCAAATGTGTGTATATGTATAAAATACCATTAAGCTGGTCAGCAAAAACACTGAAAAAGGTTTATGTAGAAATGCGGTTTGTAATTAAATCAATCAGTTTTCTAAATAAGCTTGCATTGTCAATGATTCTGACAATGAGTGCTCCCATTCTTGTTTTGTATTCTGCTAATGTAGGGAAAGGGTTGGCAACTGGACAATATCTAAAATATTTGGTCAGATCATTGACCAAGTCTGAATACAATGTCAGAGAAATGAGTCAGACTTGAATTACTGCCATGTTTAGCACTAAGATATCAGCCCATATAGAACACCAAATGCCAATGGATATGTTAAAATGTTAAATAAGACATTTTTGTGTATTGTATTGGCCATTTTTTATGTTCGCCCCTATGTTCATGTTCATCACTTAAAGTCCCATCACGTCAAATCAGATATCAGACAACTCAATGTGCTCAGAGGAGAACACTAATTACCAACACTGTTACAATATGCAGGGGCCTGTGCCGACTTACATTGTGCTGTGATTATGTGGGAGAGGAAGTGCTTATCCAACCAACCAACAGACTGAAGCTAGCTATGCTGCCTTAAACACCTGGCCATGGAGGGGGTAATGATATCCTGATGATAAAGGTTAACACTTAGTACCACTCAAAAACCTTATCCTCCATTGCAAGTAAATATTTAAACACTTTTGTTGTTATTTTCCCAGTATTTTCCTGTGTTTTTGATGCTCCTGTGGCATATTTGTAATTTCTACTGATTGTACTGACAACAATCTACTTAGAATAGAACACACTCTTCTGCATGCTGGAGGAGCTATAGCTAAGTATGGTCTATGAATGAATGCATCAGGGTCATTCCAGTTTGCTATCTGCACCTCACACAACTTTCTCTAAACTGGGATAAAATATCTGCTTGATGGGAGTGTGGCTGTTTTTATTTTCTGGCATGTCGTTATCTAAAGAATCAATCTAGCTGATTACATTACATTATGTTCTGTGTTATGCTACAAAAGCCTTTAATGTGCAGAGTGTAAATAAAAGTCTCTTATCATGTGTGTGATGCATCACGTCACCCTCCATGAATGATTTCATGTCCACGTGCTCTCTGGCAGGCAGTGCAAAAGCATGCAAACTGTACCACTAAACTGCAGTGCTGCATTGGTCAACAAATCTGTCATGAAAACTTTGTTTTGGAAATATCATCAAACCAGCCAGCCACCTCACCATTTATTTTGAGAAATCCTTCCTTAACGAGGCATCCAGACAAGTTTCCACACAAACCTTTGGTGCTCAAATCCCTGCTGCCTTGTGTCTAATAAAGCTATATTGCTCCTTCTCTCAGCCATCTGTAATGGACCTGCCTCCTTAAAGTAAAGCCACCCACCTATAAGTGCTGGAGGTGACCTTCAGCTAACCTGCAAGGTTAAAAATTTGACCTGTATGAATCTCAAAAATTCCAGTGACTTTTACAGTCACTCAGGCCCATAAAACAAATTGAAATGATAAATGGTTACAGTTAAGAGTGGTTTATAAGTCTTTCCAACAGACACATGAGACTTATGTAAGCCCTTTCTCTGGATAAAATAGTATTCAAGAGTATGGAGACTTATATTCCTAACATCTCACCTCTCTCTGTGCCAGAAACAAAGCCGTGAGGGAAATATGGAAAAGTGTGACATCTAGTGGCATTACTAGACACCATTCAATTGCTTGTCACCTCCATGGTAAACCTTTGAGAATTGTTGATTTGGGTCTTACTTCTGTACTTCCCGGATGTGCTCACCCTCAGTAATTCAACAACCACTTGGATGTGTGTCTCACCTATGTTAGCCAAGTGACTGCCCCACAGTGAGAACTCTGCAAGATTAGTCTTATTGAGTTAATTGCCCATGCAAACTTTATTCTTCTCTTCTCTTCCATGCATACAGCTTTCTCTTCCATTACTTCTTTTATTCCTCTCCTTTCTCCTTTTCCTAAAATATCCCCCATTTCTTTGTAAAGTGACCTTGGGTTTGAAAAATGCCCAGTATTAGTCCATTGCTGTTATTCCTTTACTGCTTTGGCTTGTAAATGACATTCTCTGCCATTTGGGGGGATTTGAAAAGGGAAATGTGTCACCACGTTATATTGTATATTATTCCAGGAATCAAGAATGCTTCTATCAGTATATGGAAGACTGCGTAATCTCCTGGGAGAGGTGGTAAGTATGTTATGTCAAAAAAATTTTAGCTAAATTTTGCTGCTGAAATCAATACCTAGGTTTACTTGATCTTTCCCACAAAGGCTCATCTAACACTGTACTTGAGCTTATAAAGTAATGCAATGACCCTTTGGTGCCTGGAAAAATGGCAATGGCAAGTAGACAAGGGTATAGGCAAATTCCATTTGACAAGATTTTCCAATTAACAAGAACTTTAGGATTCAAATATGTACATTTTTTACCTCCTGTTTTGGCATTTACACAGCAAACGCTCCACAGATAAGATCAGCCAGATTGGTAAGCCACTCTTAAATCTAAAGTGCATTTGGAGTATGCAGTGTAGGAAACCAGTAGATGGAGCTAGATATTTAACCTGGTTGTGGCACCTTTCTCATCTGGCTCATTTCATTTCAACCCTTATGTCTGAAACGCTGACATTATTTCACAGCAGACAACAAAAGGGCTTTGACAAGCAAAAATAATGGCATCAAAGAGCTACTGCCTAATAATGTTTGACAGTAGCCGCGTGAGTCGTGCTATTTTTTGACATCTGGGAGCTTGTGTTCCATGCTGCAGATAAAATATTCCTCCGAGATTTGCAACAGCTGTCATTATGAGCTGACTCCAGCGAGGAATCGTCGCCATCCGCAGCAATCAAAGCAATCAAAGCTCGTATAATCTCTTTAGCTCTTTCACATGACCCTGCATGAAAAATAGGCAGTCCTGAAGGCCTCTTAGATCAGATCTCCAGTATGTATCAGTTATGTTTATGCTCATGCTGATGCTGCAGCTGACCTCAGCCGGGCTGCCAGATGATGATCGCTCCAAACTGCACCAGCAGACACTGATTTTAGAGGCTTGGCCACAATTTTTGTCACAAGTGGTTTCCGTTCGTCCGTCTGACGGGATCATGAGGAGGAATCTGCTGGTGTGTCTGAGCCTTTGAGATGAGATGAACAATGACAAAGTGCTGAAGACGGCTTGAAGCATTTTATGATCATATACACTTCAGGGGGGAAAGTAGTCGCGTAAACAGATTCAGATTCTGACAAAAGGGCATAAAAATATCTGCAGAAATCAGGTGACACGTCGGTTTTGTAGCATGTGAGGCGTTAACACTTTAATCTTACATTTGAAGAAACATTAAAAAGCGGTGAATCCGATCTACAGGTGTGCTGAATATCACACTGAGAGATCAGGAGCCATGGGCTGTGTCGTTTGGTTTACTTTTTTGCTTTAGGTGAGATATTCTGTCTCAGACTGGAAGTCTCTGTGTAGCAGTGAAGACAATGGAGAAGATCATCGGGACGTCACTCCCACTCTCCAAGAAAAGCAGCCTGACCAAATGTCAGAACATCCTCAGAGACCCCACATCCCCCCACCATGGGCCGTTCTCTCCCTGCTGCCCTGTGGGAAGATGTTCTGCAGCATTCGTGTCAAAACTGCCAGCTTCTTCCCCCAAGCCATCAGGCTTCAGAACTCTCAAGGCTCTTTATTTGTCTCCTTTGTGACATTATATCATATCATATTGTCTGAAATTTCATATTGAACTGCATTAGTGTCTTCTTTGCAACATCACTTGTCTCCGTTGTGCAATAAGATAAGATAAGATAAGATAATCCTTTATTGTCCCACAAATTTGCAATGTTACAGCAGAAAGAGCAGCAGACAGAGTACTAAAACAATAAATGAAATATTTAAAATGTTACAAGTAAGATAGGTGTAAGTATTTACACAAGTAAAATAGTAAAATAGTGCAAAAGAATAATAAGAGACGTGTGTTAAAATGTAATTTTGCAGGTGTGACACAGTGAAGGAAACAAGAATTATTGCAGAGGAACATATTGCACAGAGGAATATTGAGCACAAAAAAGGAATATTACATGTATTGCATGTGAGGGAATTTCACTTGGTGTGTGTGTGTGTGTGTGTGTGTGTGTGTGTGTGTGTGTGTGTGTGTGTGTGTGTGTGTGTGTGTGTGTG